>CAKNWW010348863.1:0-37889 GCA_932074435.1 Andricus kollari | reverse complement strand
GTTGGCGACGAGGTAGCTCGGCGATGAAGTAGCTCGGCGACGAAGACGACGGTGCTGTTCGGCGGCGGCAACGATGGCGCAATTCGGCGGCAACAACGATGGTGCAGCTTGGCGAGGATAAGGAGGATTCCACGGTGCGACTACAGCCACTATGATGGAGAGTCGAGAAAATAGGTCGACCAAAACGAAAACGAACCAAGACATGCTTGCACTAACCCTGAACAAGTATTCCATTGGACGAGTAAGCCCAGACTGGCTAGTCCCGCGATTGCAAGCGTGTCGTCGGACGCTTCGGGGCCCCTCAGGGGGTTTCGCCTCTATTCGGATGCGGCCAGGCAACCCTTCAGTGCAGGGCCGCGTCGAGTTCCTAATTATGGTGACAATTCTGTTACAGAATACTGTTTCTTAAGTGATATTTTTATTTTATTTTTAATACATAAAGCATTCTCTGGAGAGCGGATCACTCTGAAAAAAAGATACTTTGATTTTCATGGCATTCACGTATGTTGTAGTATATATCAACCCAAGATACTATGCAAAAGGATTCGTTGATGTCACCCACACACAGGTAGGCTATTTGTTTGAGATGCGTCCCTGGCTCCCTTAACAAATACAAAGCTCCCGTTAGATTGATTTTATATTTCAAATATGGTGTTTCTTGTAAATTTTCCACGCTTTCGAATGGATTTAACGAAATGTTGAAAGAAAAGAAAATGTGTTTAAAAATTTGGTATGAAACTTACACTACCGTGAAACAGTTTCCGGCCTTTTTTTTTTTGATGACTGATAAAGTTCTCTTAATTTCAATTATGTCAGAGCTAAAAATTGTTCTCTTTAAAGGGTTGAATGTTCTCCAAACTCTGCATTTACACTATTTTTCGGATATCTACTTAAAAAATAGACAAATTGGCTTCATCCCAGGCTCATTTTATACTGAATTTTAAGAGCATTCAACCTTTTAAAGAGAAAAAATTTCAGCTCTGACATAATTGAAATTAAGAGAACCTTATCAGTCATCAAAAAAGAGGTGGTTGGAAAATTTTGAACAGTAGTGTATATTTGTTAAAAATTGAGAATTTACGCCCTTTTTCATTTTCAATGAAAAAATATGAGAAATTTTATTGTTATGTCCACTTTTTACCCCAGAGGGAATTATGGGATCGAACTTAATTTAAACGTTATGCCATAAAGTTTGATACAGTGTAAGGTGACCCGTGCTTTAGAAACGGTTTTAAATATCAGTATCTCAAATTTCATTGCATAACATTAAAACTAAGTTCGATCACATAATTCTTTTATCACCTTTCATGCAATAATTGAAAGAAAATGGACAGTTTATTATTACTAAAACTAGGTTACTTGTTCAACCATTAAATGTATTGACCGTTACATATAATAGAAAATAAATTTGTATACTCCTACATCTACGTGAGTTATTATTTACTTTATCTAAGATTTCAAATGCAGTTAACGTTTACCGAAGATGTTTACACAGAAATCTGCCTTGGGTCGTAGTTTAGGATGCACGTGATGTTTTTTTTTATCTGTGCATTCGTTCTGAAAGACACATTCAACAAAATCCCAGCAGGATTGGTAAGTGACAACGATTCCACATTCAATATTTTGTGAGGCCTTACCAACCTGATGTTATCAGCCCATTAATCTCCCTCACCTATCCCATTACCAAACTACCCTCACCTTTGCTCGGAACATGACATCTTATTTGGTGGCAATGGTGAGATTGTCACTTTTATGACTGTAAATTACAAATTCACATTGAAAAAAATTTAAAGGTTTCAATCAGTGTTTTAATAGCTATTAAAAGTTAAAATTCAGTGTAGTATTATGACAGAAAATAATTTTTACGCGTTGGTATACTTAGCGTGCTCGCAAGCCCTGTCATCGTTAACAAACCTAAGAACCATCCTGAATTAGCCTTGCATGTACTCTTTGTAGCAAGACTGTGCAAGTGAAGAATTTAAAACAATAATTTAAATTGTACCTTGACATAACTTTCTAGATAATTCCACGAAATATTAGGGATTTAAAACTTTTGATAATACCAACATTTCAAACTCCTCTAAAAAATTCGTTGTACCTTGCAGAAGAACGACATTCTTAGCTCATATTTTATATTAAAGTTTTTATCTTGAAACTTATGTTTCTAATCTGATTTTCTCGGTCTCGAATGTCAAAAGCTTCTTTTTCCTAATTCATTGATTTGCTAGGCTCGAGATTTACAGCAGTGTTTATCACACTAATTTGTCTAAATCAATTGAACTTTTAATAACTGTTAAAGATGAATATCTGACTATTTGTCTCACCTAATAACTAGACTAAAGTCTAATAGTCCAGTCAGCGAACGGTCAAAAGGAGTATCTGAAGGAGAAAAGTATAAAATGGAAGTGACGGGAATATTTTTGTACTGTTAATGCCTGGGATGAAGGCCTATATGTTTTCAACAAAAAATTCGCAAACGCAAGAAACTGCGCGCTGCTCAAAGTTCTCGAAATCATTTTTTTAAAGATTGCGATGAATACATGAATCTGCGAGAAAAAAATGTTAAATTATAGATGTAAGATATTAGAAAGATGAACAATTTGAGTGGACGAAGGTTGATTAAAAATTTTATTGTTATGTTCACTTTTTACCCCTGAGAGGGAATTATGGGATCGAATTTAATTTAAACGTTATGTCATAAATTTTGATAGCGTGTAAGGTGACCCGTGCTATAGAAACTGTTTTAAATATCAGTATCTCAAATTTCATTGCATAACATTAAAACTAAGTTCGATCACATAGTTCCCTCGTCGAGGTGAAAAGTCGACATAATAAAAAAAATTAAAAATTTTTTTTTTTTGTAAAAAAGGGCACTGAAAAACTTAAAAAATTTACTACAAAACGCCATATTTGGTATACGAAATAAAATTAATCCAACCAGAGCTTTTTATTTTAAGCATATTGGGCACGGTATCTTAAACATGCTACTTGTGCGTGGGTGGAAATCGTAAAGCAATATCAGTAAATCCTTTTACACGGTATCTTGGGTCGATATATACTACAACGTACGTGAATGCCATGAAAATCGAAATAACTTTTTTCAGGGTGGCCCACTCTCCACAGAATGCTTCATATATCTTGGTCAAATTTACCCGTGGTAATACCTGATTCATTATTCTTGTAACATGCCATGTTGAAATATAATATTTTTAGGATCAATATAATTTGTTTAGATAAAAGAAATAATTTCCGATTGCATTTTTTGAATCTAAATGTCTTGTGATTATGAAATTTAAATATAAAATGTTGAGATCTCAGTAAAATACAATGGTAGAAACATTGATTTGCTACAGTATTGTGGTTTGCGCTATCTTGTTCAAGATCTCTACAGCCAAGATAGACAGCCTTCTGTCCCTATGGATTTGTCTCATCATTTATACATACGACTGTTTGATTAACTGTAAAAGCTGCGACATCGCCGAGGTGATTGACATGACACAGACGGCTCTTCGGTCTCAGGATGCATAGCCCCACACTCAGAGCTCTCTTAAGTGCTTGGATAAGTCCACCCTGGCCCTTTTCTCTAGGAAGAGAATAAAGACAAAAGGGCTTCTCCCATAAATTAGATGATATAATCTTTGCGCGTCAATCTGTTATTAAGTAACTTGACTAAGGATCTTTCAGGGTCGAGTGTCCCTCTTTTAGCTGGGCTAGTAAGTCGCTTCGCACAAAGCTAAGTTCTGTGATCCTAGAATTTGATCAAAAATTACGTTATTGGTAACAAATCTGAAAAGTTGTTTAATATCCCTCCCTTGTCCGGAGGGTCTTGAATGATCTGGGGCCTTTTTTGGGCCGCCCTCGACGATGTTTCTGGGCCAGAGGGTCTATTTCGAGATTCTGGATCAACGGTTCGGTCGCGGGCCTTTTCAGAGGCCGCCCTCCATGATGGTCCTGGACCGGAGGGACTTGGGATTGTGGACTGACCACCGGACTTGGTTGGGACATTTTTCTTGTCCGTCCTCTGTGTCGTCGGTAGAATCAAAGGGTTAAGAGAATTGTAGCTCCGGTATACAGTATGCGTGCCTCACAAGGCAGTGGTGTGAACTTTTTAGGAAGAGGATCCTCGTTTTGGTTGGCGTGGATATTTGGGGTATCCAATGGGGGCCCAGAGTTTGGTGAAACCTGGATATCAGGGATATCCATTGGTGGCCTTGAGTTTTTCTCAATGCTTTGGTCGACAGGGAGGTCGCACATTAAGGTAGTGATGAGTGTGAGTTTCCGAGCAGTTCTGGGGCTACTCTTTACAGGAAGATCTGACTCTGCTGGAGCGACAGTGGGGTCATTCTTTTACGTAACAACGCGGTTTTTTCGCGGGGGCATGCAGGGTATATTTGGGTTGTGCGCATTTTTGCGACACGATCGATCAGGTCTATTAGGTAGACCTGTCCACTAATCCGTTCCAGAATAGTGAAGTGCCCATTACGTAGCGGGGCTAGAGCGGCATTAAAGCCTTTTTGGGCATCCGAGAGTTGGTGGTTTCGGACAAAGACTTGGTCGCCGATTTCGTATTGCTGTGCGGATTCTTTAGGAGCTTCTTTCGGTGCTTTTTTCCTTAGATACTGGGCCTAATGCTGATGGATCCGCGCGTCCCTGGTATTTTCAGTGGGCGTGGATGGTTTTGTAAAGGTCCATTCACCGGGGCGTTGGAGGTTAGCTCCGAAAAGAACTTCGCTGGGAGTGAGCCCAGTTGCAATATTACGTCGAGTACTGGCGTTATAAAGGATCTCGGGGATGTGAAGATCCCATTCCATGTGGGGGCGCACGGTTAGGTGTAACCTCATACCTTTTTTTTAGATCTTGGTTACGGCGTTCAGTTGGATTGGCTCTGGGGTGGTAAGTGGGAGTAGTCAGCAGGAGGTGGACCATCTTTGGCAAGCTTCGATTCAATTTTTACCCGTAAATTTGGGCCCGTTATCGGTAAGTAGGGCTTTATGATAACCGTAACGACGAAAAACTTCGCGTTCTACTCTGGCGATAATCTGAGGGGCTTTAGCGTTACTCAGGGGAAACGCCGCTACCCATCTTGAAAAAAGGTCGGTTTTTTGATGCCCGGGGGCGTTCTTGATCACGGTGGGCGGTTCTGAGGGGTTTGCAGCAAGCACAAAGATGGCAATTTTGTACGTATTCCCTGATGTCCTCTCTCGTCTTGGGCCAAAAAAACGCTTTTGGATGGCTCGAAGGGTCTCGTCCATACCCGGATGTCCGGCATGTCCGGAGTCATGGTACTCATGAAGTACCAACTCCCGGGCCATGCCTGGGATGTAGAGAAGCCAGGTGCCAGGTGTTATTCCGCTGGCTTTCCAGAGACGACCATAGTTAAGGGAATGCTGTTGAAAAAAGACAGCTTCTTTTTCCGTAAGAACCGGTAGTGACGCACGCTGTTTATATTTGGAGACGAGTTTACACGTTTCGTCATCTGCCTGCTGAGCACTAGTAATGTCGTCGTACAGATCACGCGTTTTCATTGACGCAAAGTACGATGGCTGTTCGGACGTGGGATTTTTATTTTCAGGGGGCAGCATTCGTTAATCGAATAAGTGATTCGATTTATCGTTAATGCCAGAGTGAGCTTCCGCTAGGGCCCATTATCTGAGTATGCCCCTGGTCTCCTTAACGCGATGTAACCATGTGATTGCTTCATCATCGATTCTAAGGACGATGGCCCAAATGATGGCGAATCATTCTCGCTCGTTTTTTCGTAACGAGACTTAGTGGCGGAAATTTTGCTGCTACCGAAACTAATAATGCTTCGGATACAGTCTAGCTTGGTTTGGTGGAGTACCGCTCCCATCCCTATGGTACTTGCGTCAGTTTGTAGGGTCTAGGGTAGTTACGTTTTAAAAAGCACGTTCTGCTTCTGGGGTCCAGTTCCATCGATTACCTTGTTTATACAACCTATTGTACATGCGATATCATCAATTTCCTTTCATTTTGGTATTTATCTTAATTTTATCGTTTTTGTAAGTGGCCTTCCCTTGCCACAGAATCTTCTATTCTTAGAGGCAATAAATATACATACATACATACATACATACATACATCGACTGCCTTGTTTACCGAGGAGATCCGTAAGGGTTGCGGCTGTATTGGAAAAGTGGGGAACATATTTCTGGATCGACCTACCAAATACCTAGGAACTTTTGTACACTTTTTTTGGCTTTGGGGGAACTTGACTTTGGCGGTCATAACGTGTCAGAGAAAATCGGTTGAGGTTTTTCCGAGGCGCCTTTTTTCCAGCGATCGCTTGAGACCGAATATTGAGACGTTCCAAAATAAGTCAACATGATGAAGATGCTCCTCCCAGGTTTGTGAGTAGATGATGATATCATCTAGGTACACCATACACAATTTATTAATGTATCCAACAAAGGCAGTTTGGGACATTATCCGTTGGAATGTACTTGGGGCAATTTTTTAGGCCGAACGGCATAACCTTTCATTGAAAGGTACCGCCTTGGGGAAGGGTGAAGGCAGTATATTTTTTTAGCTTTTTTCCAGCAGAACTTGTCAGTTGCCATTACGGAGGTAAATAGTAGAAAAAAATCGGGCGTATCCTAGGTCTTTGAGGGTATCATGGATGCGTGGTAACTCTTGGGATGTATCGACAGTAATCGCGTTTAAGCGGCGGTGTTCGACGCAGAAACGAAGTTAACCGTTTTTACGTATTACGATGACTTCTGAGGAACTGTAAGGAAAATTTGAAGGCTCAATTATTTGATCGACTAACATCTGTTGTGCCTGTTTCCAGATAAGCTTGCATTTTTCTTCTGAGCAGGGGTAGGGACGTAGCCGAAAGGTTTGGGTAGTTGTCAGCTCGATTTTTTCCTCAGCTAAATGGGTTTGAGTGGTTATTCTGGTGGGGTTTACGATCGTTTGGAACCGTTCAAGGGTGTCCGGAAAGTTGGTGACATACTGGGTTGGGACTTCCGCCAGGGCTTGGGCAATTTCTGGATCGTTCAAAGTGGGCGGAGGAGTCGTATTTTGGCAATAAATGGTAAAACGTTGACTTTTTCCAGCGTAAACGCTTTTTCTAGGTCGACCGTAAAGTGCCCTTTATTCTTAGATCCAGGAATCTCCGAGGATTAAGGGATCGTTGGTTTCACCGCTAACGAAGAAGTTGCCGAGGCCTTATTCGCTAATCCTGGGCTTAAGTGAAGTACTGGGGCTGTACAAAATTATCCGCGAAAGCGCTATAAAAACGAGCCTATAATTCTTGATTGTTAAGAATTACTCGGAAGTGGGACACAACCCGGAAACATCTTTTTGTGGTTTGAAGTCTTATTAGGGGGCAGTATCTTTTAGAGCTTCGGCTACTAGGGTAATTTGTTGTTCAGCCGGGGATCCTTGGTCGTCAAAATATTATTCGATTTTATTGAGGAAGACGTTGGGGTCTTCGTAGTCAGGACCATGGAACTCTGGAAGCGGACATGGGGGAACAGGGATGGCTTTGAGAATCATCTGCAATGCTTGCAGATTTAGGTAGGGTGCCTGGTAAGCGCAACCAGCATTTTGAGCGAGGGGGGAATTATTCAACAGAGGAAGGTTTCACACAGGGCCTTGATTTGGTCCAAGGGGTGGGTTTCCTGCAGGGTGCTGGAAGTTGATGATGGGGTGGTTTCCCACAGGGTCTTGATTTTGTCCAAGGGGTGGGTTTTCCACAGGGCCTCGGTTGTCTCCAAGGGGTGGGTTTCCTGCAGGGGGATGGAAATGGACGAAGGGGTGGTTTCCGACAGGGCTTTGATTTTGTCCAAGGGGTGGGTTTCCTGCAGGAGGCTGGAAATTGATGAGGGGGTGGATTTCCACAGGGCTTTGATTTTGTCCAAGGGGTGGTTGTCCAGGTTCGACGACTGACGCAGGTCTGGACGGAAGACCTGTGAATGGGGCTTTAGGTACCGACTGCAATCTTTAAGGCCATGTGACGAGTGGGTCGCGTGAACGGCTTCCTACCTTACCGAAACTTTTTTTATTTGTAAACTTATTCTTACACGAATAGCCACATCGACTTGAAAATTTGGGATAATAAATAAGAAGCACTACGAAACGCCGCTCTGGTCCTCAATTTTTATAATTATGAAAAAAGTTTTCTTTTTGTAAATAATTTTTTTTTTACTTTTTTCATAATTATAAAAATTTAGGACCAGAACTGCGTTTCTTTGTGCGTCTTATTTATTATCCCAAATTTTCAACATGATGTGGCTGTTCGTGTGAAAATAAGTTCACAAATGAAAAAAAAGTCGGTAAGGTATAAAGCCGGTCACGTGACCCACTCGCCACATGGCCTTAATGATGTCTGGGATGGGTATCTCGATGTGTAAGTCGTAGAGTGGGTATGAATAGTTTGTCGAGCGTCGTTTGTTCCTGCGAGATCTTCGGTTATTTGGCATGGGAAGGGGGACCTAGAGCGAAGTCCGTGCTCTGGAAAATATTTCCAGGGTGGGGATGCTCCTGTTGGTGAAACTCCTAGTTCAGAGATCGAAAGGGGTGTGTGTAGAGCAGAAGATTGCGTAAAAAGTTTGTGAACTTTTCTCTCATGGCCCACGTTTGGGCGTCAAATTGAGGTCAGTTGTGGGTTGAAATTGATTCAAAAGTTATTTAAAATTCAATAAAGTGGGGATTAGTTTATTTAATTCAAGAAGGAAGGTCTCGTTATTTAATAACAGAGGAGGCGTGTCCAGGGTAGCCAGGGCGACGTTGCGGTGACGGCAATTACTGCCAATAATTGGATTTGGGTGGTCCAGGGAATAACGGGCGATCTAGCGGTTCATTCTGATGACGGCGATGGCTACCGATACGGGAGTAATCCTCTCCGTAACGGGGATCGGGTATGATGCTGCTGTGCTGGTTTTGAAACGCGCTATACTTAACGGCTATCTCGGGCGGCGCCGCACCACTCACGGCGTAAGTGAGTGGGGTATTGGCCCGCAGTCGCAGTGCAAAAGTTAACGAGCGAGGATCTTTTGGCGATGCTGCTGGACGCGGGTTTCGCACGATTGGTGCGTTGTTGCCAAGCAAATGTCTACGACATTTGAAAGAAAGAATCATGGATGTTTGCCAAATATTATACGTGGTTATCAATATTATTTATAACCATGAATATAATTTGGCAGACAACAGCTTAGTCACAATAGGTAACTAATTATATGTTCACCAGCAAACTACTTAACCACATACGAACATGAACTAATGAATTATGCATTATCATAATTAGGCAGACTTACCTAAACGTCGTAAATTCAGAGATGTTTAGTCTGAGACTGTAAAGTAATTATAATCAAATTTAGCATAAATCTAGTACCCAAAATTAAGAAACCGTTCACGAATCGCGAAATATCGCTTGATGATCAGAGAACAAGTATGTGACTTTTGAGGATTATCCGTTCGTACGTGACTTTCGAGAATCTTGGATGCGTACGTGCCTTTCGAGAATCTTTGATTCATACGTGCCATTTGCAAATTTTCGATTCGTAAGTACCATTCGAAAATTTTCCAATTGTATGTGCTTTTCAGAGAAGCTTTCCTATATGAAACCCAGACTTAACGTTGGTGGTTGTCTTTTGTTCCTAGTTATGAGTTCGTGTAAGGAACTTAAGATTGGATTCGATATTTGATACAGTTCGTATCGCTCTACCGGTAAAAAGGAATAAGCATTGATGTGTGATCGAGCATCCCTTCACGCGACAACCCTTACTTCTTCTCTAAGCCTTTCAAGAATAAAAGGTAACGTATGTTTTATATTTTACTTGACTTTAACTCTATTCTTAGTCTTGTGCTCTAATAAATATGTATTATATAGATAACGCAAGCCACTGACACACGCGTTGTGTTATGTGGCAGAGACCAGAGGCTTGCTTCTCTTCACCCACTCAAAGGAGCCCCTCAGTTATTCTCTCCCTCTCTCTTTATAAAAAATCGTTATTTCCAATCTTATTGATATTTTGCGGAAGTCTAATAGACCAGTCAGCGATCGGTCAAAATGAGTGTCTGAAGGAGAAAATTTTAAAAGGTAAGTTACGGAAATATTTTTGTACTGTTAATGCCTGGGATGAAGGCCTATATGTTTTCAACAGAAAATTCGCAAACGCAAGAAACTACGCGTTGCTCAAAGTTCGCGAAACCATTTTTTTTTTAAAGATTTCGATGAAGATACGAATCTGCAAAAAAAGAGTTGAAATATAGATGTAAGATATTTGAAAAGTGAACAATTTGAGTGGTCAAAGGTTGAGATTGGTTAATTTGTTTGCTTTGGAAAAAATGAAAACCGGCAAAATTATCACTTTCGAATTTTTATAATAATGCACGCACTTCCTTCAAAATCTGCGAAAAGATGTATTTTTGTAAGCTGCAAGCTTGTGCAAAATTTAATCTCAAAATAGTCAATACTTTGGCAGGAAATCTGTTTATTGTTCAGAGATTGTCTGTTTTTCAGGTGCTGTACTTGTGAAAGAAAAATGTTTCAAACCAATGAAAGTCGAGAATTTTAATGCCCAACATCTGCAGTATCCAAAACAGTACTCAGATATTTTTAATTGGAATAAATAAAAAAGAAAATCGCTCCACGATATTTAGGAGAAAAGATCATTTTTTTATAAATTTTATTCCAGATGCAAAAATAAAACCCTTATCGTCATCTGTTATGACGAAGTATCCCGAACTTGGCTCAACTTGAAGCTGTTTGGCGGATTAAAACCTTGGGAATCCAAACCCAGGAGTGGTCAAGTTTCTCAAGAAGATCGACTGCAGGCTTCACTATGGGATGGAGAGGATCAATGTGAAGATCCACTCAAACGCCAAAGTTACAACGGAAGACAGAGTTCCGGATCTGTTTACGGAAGAGGTAGAGGAGACAACTGGAAGTTAAAATGGACACTAGATGTCACCCTTCTAGAAATTTGGGGACAATAAAGATTTAGCACCATGTAGGGGGAAAGCGAGAACCTATGGTGATTTGCTCAGCTTACCTGCCATTTGACTCACAGGACCCACCATCTGAAAAATGTCGAAATCTGGTGGACTACTGCTGTGTTAAAGGATGGCCTTTACTCATCGGGCGTGATGCTTACGCATATCAATCGACTTGGGGTAGGTAGTAAGGACACCAACCACAGGGGTGAGTCTTTATTAGATTACCTCTTAACTACGTATTTAACTTTATTGAATCGGGGTGACACAACTAGCTTCGTAACATCCAGATGTTGCGAGGTAATTGATTTTACTTTATGTTCGATAAGTATTAGCGAAGTGTTTAAGGGATGGCATGTATCGTCGGAGACGTCCCTATCGGATCATAGACAGATATACTTCTCATTTACATCCGGTAGACCAGAGGTTCAAAGGCACAAGAACCCTAAAGCAACTGACTGGGATACTTATAGGCAGAATCAAGTCTATCGAACAAACTGAATTTACCGTCGACATCCTACAAAAAAGTATCAACGAAGCGTATGAGGACAGTTGTCTTCTTCGTATTAAGAAAACAGACAGGGATGCACCCTGGTGGAATCCTGGAATAACGACCTGTAAAAGGATACCCGACGCCTTTTTGAAAGGGCTAAAGAGAATGGGAATTGAGACTCTACAGGGCAACCTTGACAATATATAATAATGAGATACAAAATGCCGTAAGGGACTCATGGAGGGGGTAGTGTCAGATAATCTAGAATATACCTGACACTGCTATACCTTGGAGAAACTTGAGGGGTAACTCGTCATGTAAACTTCTCGAGCTCGGATTTGGATTACACGAATTAAATTTAAAAAAATTAAATAATGTGATAAGTAGTTTAACAATTTCAACAATTTAAAACTGCAGTGGATTATGAAATATTCCCTGCATTAATTCAAGAAGGATCTCAGTCCTTGGTGGGTTTATTGTGCAGCATCTTTCGGGCATGCTTGGCAATGGGATATACCCCGGTAGCATGGAGGAAAGTTCAGGCACCTTCATTTCAAAGCCGGGCAAGGATACCTAATATCAGGTAAAATCCTTTACCCCGATCAGCTTGACTTCGTTTATGCTGAAAATACTAGAAAAATGGTCAAAATCAGCAAAGTATTTAGGAGTAATATATGACCCTAAATTAACCTGGAAACTCAATGTTGATGCAGTGGTAAAAAAAGCCAAGATGGCTTTTTGGGCCTATAGTTGCGCAATATGGAAAAACTGGGGCTTAAACCCCAGGTTTACTTACTGGTTATATACAATGATAATTAGAACCATAATAGCATATGCACCAACGATCTGGTTGCCAAGGACTGAACTAACCAGTACTATTAAACAACTGGAAAGCCTTTAAAGGGTTTTCTGCTTGGCGATCACTGGTGCTATGAAAACAACATCGACCGCAGCTCTTGAGGTAATTCTGGACATCCCGCCGTTGTAGACTTTCGAAATGAAGATTGCAGCAGCGGAAGTCTATATACTCCTAGTAGGGGCCAACCTCAGTGATGTTGAGGTGAAATATCTACATGATAACAGTAAGCGCATGCTATGCGAGGTTCATATTCTCGCTATGCCAACGGATGTTATATTGAGGAAATTATCCTTCATGAAACCCTTCAAGGTCATCTTCCCTAAAAGGGAAGAATGGCATTATGAATAAAGAAGGAAAGGAAAAAGCCCAGGGCTGAGATAATAAGAGCACTGGGGACATTCCCTACATATTTCCAGGCCGAAATAATAGCAGTTAGAGCTTGCCTGGAGGAAATTTATAAGCGGGCTTATAAAGGCCAGCACATTTATATTTATTCTGTTAGCCAAGCAGCACTTAAGGCTCTAACATCTGAAGAGTTTACTTCCAGGCTAGTCTGGAGTTGCCTTCAAGATTTTCTTAAGGTTGCCAGTAAAAACTGGATCAGCCTGATCTGGGTTCCCAGCCATGAAGATATTGAAGGTAGTGAGAAAGCAGATGCACTGTCTAAGATGGGAGCTTCACAGCCCCTAATGGGCCCGGAACTCTACTGCCGTATTTCATACACATGGGTAAAGCGAACCCTTGGTAAATAGCTCAGAGAAGCATGCGAGATATTGGAAGGGAATAAAAAAAAATGGTGCATTATAAGAATTTCATATCTGGTACATGTAATAAGAGGACTAATGAACTCTTGAACATGGAAAGAAGGCAGATTAATGTCGTAGTAGGGATGCTTAATGGAGTTCCTGGGGGATTATTTTCTCGAACCAGAAGACTTTCATTACATCTCCTGCAAACTAGTGTATGCCTTTATGGTAAAGACTGACCTCAAGGGAAATAGTTAAATTCGAGGGAATAGTACAATAGGTTTTACTACAGTGCTATGGGTAGGTATTGCCCTGCCCTACGGTATCCACGTTGTATTGGCTAACTCCCCAATGCAACGAATTATGCGGTTGCGTGACCAGTATCGCGCAGTGCCACCCACAATAGACCTCTCTTGGATGGAGGCCATGGTTCAGTTGGGAGTGGCAATAGGACCGAACCAAAGCGACGATTGAACAACGTGGATGCAAGAGAGGGCTGGCAGGTTGCAGAGAGAACCTGTTATTGAGCCGGTATGGAGTATTACCCAAGACTCGATCCGGTATCGACGCAATCTGTCCATGGCTTGGATTGACTACCGTAAGGCATTCGATAACACGAACAATGCGCTACTTATTAAGCTCCTTGAGTGCCTGGAGGTGCATTCAAGAATAATGAGATGCATAAAAGATCTTATGCTCTTGTGGCGGACAAGATTTGTCAAAACATCTGACAAAAGACAATTGACTACCAGCTATATCACATATAAAAGAGGGGTCTTTCAAGGAGACTTTTAAAGTCCGATACTTTTCTGCATCTCCCTCTTGCCTCTATCTATTGTCCTCCGAGGTAAAAGCTCTGGATACCTATGTGGCCGGCCAAACAGAAGAGAATATAAGATCAACCACCTTTTATATATGATTGCGTCGATACTTGATCGAGTCCTGGGTAATACATCTTTCATTAACAGGTTCTCCCTGCAACCTGCCAGCCCACTCTTGCATCCACGTTGTTCAACTATTGCACTCCATACTGGCTTGATAGATGTTAATATTCGTTCTTTAACGATGCCAGTGAATAGCTTGTAGCTGGTATTTACACCAGCTATGGGCCCGTAGTTCTTTGTACTTGACGAATCTCCGGTCTTAGGGATCAGTACCGTGCGTCCTGCCACTAACTACTGTGGGATGGGTTCTTCTCCGTTCAAGATAGTAGTAAATATACGAGCTAAATGTTGATGCATAGAAGTGAACTTCTTCCACCAAAAGTTGTTGATTTTATCTGGCCCTGGCTCTGAAAAGTTCTTAGTTTAAGCGATAACTTTCTTCACATCTTCAGCAGTAATTAGTGGACACTCTTCCTCTGGACGTTGCAATCATTGCCATTGGCAAAAGTTACGAAACAGTGATATATTTGAAGCGCCTTCATTTAGCTGATAAGTACCTCTGTAATGTATTCGCGATCGTATGACTGTATGAAATGTGTGTGAAAGTTTTGTAGAGGGGTAGGGAGACCAAGAGAGATCGCGTACTGCAAACTCAGTGTTGAACCGAACGTACACGAGAGTACACGTACCGCTCACCGTAACGCATCACCTTATGTACTACATTATCTTTAATAAATTTATACTAGTTATATATTGAAATTCTTAGTGGTATTTAACGGTTAACAGATGCAGGTGTAGAAATCGAAACCAAGGAGACTCCACTGATAGAATAAGAGCAAAATTAATAAAGCATATAGAGATGTATTTGACATAAAGGAACAAGGAAGTGATTTACATGCTATCAGTACAAAAAGCAGTCGCAACGATCGGTACGTTAATCATAAAAATTATAGCACACAGTATAAGAAAGCAGCGGCAGGACCACGAAACTGATAATTCAAACTCACCATTCGGTAACAATAAGAACAGTAAGGGCTGCACATTAACTTGCTATTGTTGTGGAATCAAGGGTCACATAGGAAGAGAATGTAAACATAGATATCGAAAATGTCGAGAATTTAATCGTCAAGGACATATAGAAGCAGCCTGCCGAGCTCAAAGCAGGAAAGTACAGCACCTACTACTATATGAAACCGATGTATTTGAAGATGAGTGTAAATGCGTGCGATTTGAAAATGGAAGTAAATACGGGTTCTCTTTGGAGTATTCTTTCGGATGACACCAGAATTAAATACACCACAATTATAGAAATCCACAAAATTTCATTTTCAATGAACGCTTACAATTTAAAAGTAAAGCCAATAGGTATTTTGCGTAATTTGAAAATATTTTTTGATAATCAAAATCATACGTTAGATTTGTTAATATTACCGGGTAAAGGCGCAACCCTATTCGGTAGATCATGGTTACATGCTTTCGGGCTTTGGCCTTTAATCAGAATAAATCAAATAGATTTGAATACTGATCAAAATTCAACTCAAAAAGTAGTTAAAGATTTCCCTAACTTGTTTGGCTCAGGAGTTGGTTGTTTTAATAAAGGTGCAATCAAATTGATATTAAAAGAAAATGCGAAGCCGAAAGCATAAGTATAAGGTGAGACACGTACCGTATGCGTTACGAAGTAGAGTCGAAACAGAAATAAAATGATTAGAAAATTTAGGTCATATTGAGTGTGTGATGACAAGCGAGTGGGCCACGCCCATTGTACCCATTATTAAAGCAGACACAACTATTCGCTTATACAATAATGTTAAGTTAACGATAAATCAAGTGCTTCTAATAAAGAGACACCCGTTACCCACAATAAACCAAATTTTTGGAAAAATACAAGGTGGTCAAAAAATTAGGGAAATTGATCTAACACATGCGCACATCAAGATACCCGTGCGTCCGGAGTCGCGAGATATGTTAAAAATAATTACGCACATCGGCCTATAACGATATACGAAATTAACAGAGGGAGTTGCGTCGGACCCAGGGGAATTAAAAAAAAATAATGAAAGATTGCTTAAGAGACATTGAAGGACAAACTGCTGTTTACTTAGATAATATATATGTCACCGGTAAGAATGACAAAGAACACATTGATACATTTGATAATGTTTTACATCATCTAGGAGAATATGGGTTTAAAGTAAACGTAAGAAAGTGAAATTTAGGAAAGAAGAAATATAAATTCGGGGTTTTATCATTCGAAAAGGTAAATTATCAACGTCGCAAAAGAAAGTAGATAGGCTTGTAACTTATTATGAACGTTTTTTACTGGATCGCTTTACGGCAATTGCGAAGAAAGACCTATTGCATTTGCGTCAAAGCTTATTCCAAAAAAGAGCTAAATAGAGTCATCATTGCTAAAAAGGCTGGCGCCATAGTATTTGGGTTTAAAAAGTTCTATGATTACATAAACGGCCGAGAAATAATATTAAAAACATACCAAAAGCCGTTAGTATACATCTTTGGATCAAATCAAGAAATACCGTTATCTGTAGCCAGTAGACTTCAACGATGGGCCTATTTTGCATCACACGAAAAAGAACGGTAATTGTAATGCACTCTCAAGGTTACCAATTGAGGATAACACGCCAATGCTTAGTAAGGATTTTCGAGTAATAAATGCTATAGAACAAGAATTACAAGTACTTCATGCAAAGGATATCGCGAAAGAAACGTTTAAAGATAATATAAGACGCAAAATATATAAATTTATAAAAGACGATTGGCCTGAACAAGAAAATTTATCCGAAACCGAACTAAAATACTATGCAATAAAACATGATCTATACGAAGGGGAGAGGCTGGATTCTAGTTGATTCTAATTCGGTACTGTCAGGAGAACAGGATTCCTCTGTTGTTGGGCTGTTATGCAAACTCCCACCATGCGGTGTGGGGGAGCACAAGTATCAATGACACAGGAAGAGATTTAATCGAATACATAGCGGGCACTGAGCTGGAAATTTTGAATCGGGGTGATACTCTCACATTCCAGATTAAAGACAGGAGTGAAGTTCTCGATTTGACTCTAAGAAAGTAAAATAGGCGGATTGG
This sequence comes from Andricus kollari, assembly GCA_932074435.1. Lineage (NCBI taxonomy): Eukaryota > Metazoa > Arthropoda > Insecta > Hymenoptera > Cynipidae > Andricus > Andricus kollari. The sequence continues at coordinate 20,843 of CAKNWW010348863.1, read as the reverse complement.
AGGGGCTTCTGCGAGGAATCGAAGGATACTCGGGAAACAATGAGGCTCCACGAGTTCCTGGCGGAAAACCCAGAAGCTCGCCTCGGTCTAATAAGGCTCGATAACGGTGAGTTTGCCGAAGATGAAGAAGCAACGCTGAATTACCTAATGGAAGTTCACTTCCTGGGTTTTCAGCGAGTCCGAAGCGTTCTGTCCCTTTGAATCATCAGGGGCAGATCCAATCCAGCCAGGGCCTATCCAGCGATTTTGCAAAAAGGCACGGATTTCGTCGTCCCGCTACTGACGAAACTATTTAGGGCAAAAATTGCCCTTGAACACGTGCCTAAAACATACCTAAACATGGGAAGGTGGGGTACACTGCTGCAAAAGATATCCGGCCGATCAGCTTAACGTTTTTCATCCTGAAGACGATGCAAAGGCTGGTCGAGAGATATATCATGGATGAGATGCTTGTAGCCTCCCCGCTGCACAAAGGGCAGCACATAAAGCAGCAGCTGCAACAAAAGGGGTATGCTGTGGGCGCCCTTTTGAATATAGAGGGTGCCTTCAGCAATTCTGCTCCAGAAGTCTTCTGTCGAGAAGCTTTCAGGTCTCCCCTCCTGTGGTGCATTGCTCTGATATGATAGCTCAGGGCTCTCGATAAATCCGGAAAAGACCAACCTGTTCATTTTCACGAGATATTACAAAGTGCGAAAGTTGACGCTCCTGTAATTTGTCGCGGAAGGCTGACGTTTTCAGATTCGGTTAAAGGCATGTGATACTTCAATCGGGTTCAGTTCCCCCGGGTTTTTGTCCACAAAACTTAAAATTTTTAAAAACTTAAAATTTTTAAAAACTGAATTCGGAGATGCTATAAAATAGAATAACGGACGTCCCCGAACTCTTTTTTTAAGGGATAATAGCAAAAAAATATATTCTGCTAAATAAAAGTTTTCTATATATGCACTATTTGGAGGTTAGGATCGGTTGTCAAGTCTCTGTCATTCCGATAATGTCGGTATCTATTGTTTCGAGTGGCATAGAGGGCGTCCTAACGAGCATAAATTTAATTATTTATGAAATATATTTTTTGGATTGCCTACAAACAAGCTTAGTTCCGGGACATTAGTTACTATGTATTATTACTTGTCCTGAGTTTTCGACCAAAAATATTGTGTAGTTTGGAAGTAAAGCTGCAGGGAGAATTGTAACACACATAACCTCAAAATACACACATATTAATCAGAAAAATGAAATTTTTTAAATTATTCCACAACAGAAGAGTTCGGGGACGTCCGTTAGCATGTTCACTATCATTACCCACATTTTTAAGGCAAAATCTTTATTATTGTAGGAAAAAAGCCGGGGGAACCTAACACTGCTAAAATCGATAATTTTTCAAGTATCACATGCCCTTAAATATCTGGGAGTAATCCTAGATAGCAAAGTGAACTGGGCGAATAACCTGGAGACCCAATGCATAAAGTTTGTCACGACTTTTTGGATGTGCAGGAGAGCCTTTGGGTTGACGTTGGGTTTAGGGCCTAAAATGCTTGCATATCTCTACTCTGATGTCCTTAAACCAAGACTATTATATGCAGCCGTGGTCTGATGGTCACGGGCGTCAATTAAAACGATGCAGGACAGGCTGCGACGATTACAAACGCTAGCGTTTAGGGGGTTGACGGGAGCAATGAGGACTACGCCCACAGCGGCGATAGGATTAAGCTCTGTGAAGAATGCCTACATGTTGCGATAACTGCAAGGGCGGCAGAAGCGATGGGCCGCCTGGCGAGAGTAAATAGATGTACTCGGGGGACTAGGCACATTCGACATTCAAGTGACATCAGCACACTGCCGATTCTAGAGATGTAGAAAGCAAATTGTAACCCGCACCTTCAAGGGGAAATCTAGTGTACAGATGGCTCCAGGGTAGAGGGAGGGCCAGGAGCAGTAATCTATGACAGCACAAGAAGGAGGGGGGTAGGGATCCCACTTGGACTACATGCTACTGTCTTCCAGGCGGAGGTCCAGGCCGTCCTTCGATCTGCTCGGACAGTCAAGCCACATTAAATGCAGTTGGAAAACCAGATATAACATCAGAACTGGTTTGGGAATGGAAAATGGCATTAAACCAAATTGTAGAAAAAACAAAGCGGCTCTCATATGAGTCCCTAGTCACACAGAGATCAAGGGCAACGCTAAAAGGCGGACCAGTTGAGAAAATGCGGCGCAGCAAGTGAATGCATGGGGCCGGAACCGGTACTGGGACTAGCGTCTTGCTGCATCGGGATGGCCATCAAAAGCTGAATCCGAACAAAGCATCGGGAATTCTGGGAAAAAATCCAGAGTTGCCGTACAGGATGGACAGAGCCAGGGAAATCCTGAGTTTACCCAAGAAAGACATAAGGACAGTTGTTCAGATGCTTACAGGGCAAGGTTCTCGGGAATCAAAGTGGTAAGATTGTGGGTAGTTATTATGGAGTATAAGAATAGTGATTCATGCACGCTGTGGTTTTAAATTTTTCTTGTGTTTGAATAAATCTCGGAAATTTTGATTGTTTAATTGTAATCTTAGCCTATAATTCTTGATTTAATAACCTACCCTACCTAATTTACTTGTAACTATCCATGCCACCCGAATTAAACTCCCTCCCTCGCGCTGCTAGATTTTCATACCGTTAGAAAATCATAACAATATAGAGTACAAATTAAGGAATTAGATTCCTTGAAATTAAGTAGAAAGAAACCGAGCAATAAGATGCTTTAGCAGAAATGGACAGGCTAAGGTATCATAGACTAAATTAAGAAAATCATATAGTTCACTCAACAGTATATTCTTCACTACAAAATATTTAAAAATGTGATGTCATAAAGATTGCACATTTTTTAGACTTGAAAGCAGAAAATAAAAATATAGACAAATATTTCTGTCAGAAAAGCTTTTATTAAAATGTACTAAAAATAAACCAAATTCAACCTACGTATTTCTCCCGAGGTTCTGGTAGTTCGGACCCCACCTCAAGCTGTAGAGCCGCCCATCATGTTCTTTGCTGCAACCCAGTCCGTGGATGATGGGGTAAAAATCAGGCTTTGCCCAATATTTCAAATTAGGCACACTGCTCTTATCAGATCACTTGATTGCATTACAAAAATGCGTCCCTGACTGATGATATATACCAGGAGTTCTTTTGATAATAATAATGTGAATACAAAAAAAGGCGCATGGCATAAATATTGAACATTACATTTATTTAAAAAAGAAAGTTTATTATTTACGCACAGATCTTTTGTTTCTAGTGTTAAATTATTATAAAAAAAGACAACTTCAGACGTAAGATGGTTACAGCCCAATATGTCTCAGGAATTTTTATTCTGGAGATGGAGTTTTTGGACGAAACGTTTTACACGGGGCTGTCCCGATATATATCACCAGTCCTGGTCAAATTTTTATAATGCAGTCAAGTGTTCTGATAAGAGCAGTGTGCCTAATGTGACATATTGGGCAAAGCCTGGTTTTTACCCGATCATCCACGGACTGGGTTGCAGAATTTCAGTAAAAGTACATAGAAAAATTTTCATAGGTACCGGCTTACTATATTTTATAAGTTTGATTTTAAAACAAAATTGGTTAATTTACCCCTATGCTCCCTAACTTACTGAAAATAAGTTATTTGATATGATAGCGTCCACATATGAAGGCACGCTTTATGGAGAAGAGCAGTGTCTTTCTGAAGGATAAGATCCGTGACTTTCAAAGGAAATAATCCGTGACAAGTAAAGGGGAGTGTCTAAAATCTTTGCAACTTATGTGTCGTCATATGTGTACGCTCTCTATGTCCTCTTGATTATAAAAAGCCAGGGCTACAGTAAGAGCTTCGTATATTTTAGAGTAGTTCAACGTTAGACTGTGCGACAAAGGTCGCCAACGTATGCCATGAATTTCGACTTAAAATTATAAGTATTTAAATTCTACAGAATCGCATAGACTGACGTAGTACGCGAATCCATTTCGTAACTGCGTAACCACTGTGTTTGGCGTACAATTATGTACAAGACTGTAAAAACTATGTCATGTACCACAAATTTGACGCCAACTTGGAGACACTAGAATATTTGTCATGGAAATTCATGAAGTGGCGCACTTTGGCATAGAATTTCTATCCATAAGAACATTCCACTTAGTTTTACAAATGAAGCAACTATATCTGCATAGCACAAACGCAAATGTAATAAAATTGATTAGCTCTTACCATCATTGCACCACTTTCCATTATTTACAGGATCTTGTCTAAATGAAAATTTCTGCAGATCAGCGTACGTTTCAGCTAATAAACCAATAACAAACAATCCAGTGCCAGCACTATCAAGTGTAGTCATGGTTTTAGGCGCCAGAGGAATTTTATGTCGTGGAGAATTTATAATTATTACCGGTAAGCTGACGACGTATACCCAAATTGCCTAGAACGAAAAAGTTGTTCAGTTAAATATTATTTGCAAATAATTCGATTTGTTCTTTAAATTTAGACTGAAAAACCTATAGATCATACAACAATAATCTAAAATGCAAGTCCTCGTCTATGTTCTTTGACCACCGACTTGTTTATTTGGAAGCAAATACCAAACATTCCCCAAGAACAAAGTATTACACAATTTGAATAAAAGTTAACAAAAAATGTTGAACTTGATTTTTCCATAGAGATTCTCTATTTTCAAAATACACAAAAACATTAACTTCTTAATCGACTTTGAAGCTACATAGCTCAGCGACCGATCTGGAAATTGGATTGGACTTTTATTCTATCGGTTTGGAAAGTTGTTTTTATGTACTTCAAGACTATAATATTATTCTAAACAAAAATTTTGGAAATAAAAAATAAAAAATGATTTTTTGAAAAATTGGCCGTTTTAAAATATTGTTTCGTGATCCAAAAAATAGCTTTAATTATCATCTTTGAAATCATATAGAAGAAAAGTAAGATGGATACATTTTTTTTCAAATTAGCAGTTTTACGTACCGGCTAAGGAATAACCTCAAAATCACCTAAAAGTATTAAGTATATGTAGTTCTGATAAAAGGTTGGAATATGAGAGGGAATAATTCTAAGCCGCCGAAGAACCCTCCAGATATATTATATCCTTATTCTTGTTAAAAATTGCATTACAGTTATGTTTATTTTTAGAGTCCCTTATCTTGCAAGGGGAACGCCTGAGGGTTGAAAAATAAAATCGAGGTAGCGGGAGTATAATTCGAACGATTATCGAATTTCCTTCGACAAGCTTCACGTCTCTTTTCTAAGTAGGGCCCTGTTTTCGAAATACGAATGTTTGAAAATTGCGGCTGCCGTCACAGATTCACCAGTGTCAGACACGCGGCACGCCTCTCACCGAAAGGCGGCAGCCTAGTGGTACACATTCTTAAGGATGCGGAATTCCCCCCATCCACGCTTGCTTGGGAGTGCTTTCTGTCTCTCCATCTGCTGAGACTTTTAGTCTCCTCCTATATCCACGCAAAAGTTTTTTTTCTTCTCGTGAAAATCATGTACCGGGGCTATTACATCGAATATTGAAATTAATATATTATCAAGTTTTTCTGCATTTGAAATTAAATTTCTGTCAAAAAAGAAACTTATCCAATCAGCTTCAGGGAGCAGAGTGAACAGTCTATTATCATCAAGATTACTTAGGTTCCTGAATTTTCAAACTCTGGGCGATAGTTATACTAGAATATAAATTGTAGTGTAGTTGAATAAGATCATGGTTGAACAGGGAGGAAACTCGATGTTGAGAATAATTCTGTACTTAAGTTAGATTTTTCACAGCCATTAGGTCAATCCATGTAGTTGACAAGCCGGAGTGGTGCATACAGCCGTACGTTATTTAGGTGAGTATTAAAATTCCCTGTAATTATAAAATTATTATAATTAAGTGTATAATCAGAAAGCGCCGTCTCAAATTCATTATCAAAAGAAGCATTAGGTGGTTTATATACAACCCCGAAAAGTAAATGTTCACGAAAGACCTTAAAGATGTCATCAAATTAAAATCCAGTAGCTGGTGCAGTCGTTTCAGTACTGATGTACAGCGATGAAGCTGAAAACTAAACCAGATTAATCGCGTTCCTCAATCTAGCTCATTTAGCCCTTTTCCCCTTTGTACTATCCCCCTTCTACTCCAGAATAAACAAGTTATCTATTACTTTGTCTTTACTATATTTTTCAGAATTACAGTCTTACATACCTAGTTGACAATATTGAGCCCTATATGGGAAACATTGAAAATAGGGGTCATGTACAAAAATTGTCTTGGTCAGAAGACTTATTAAAAAAAAAATAGTAATCTTTTTGGTAATTTCTTTGACGGTATGAACTATATGGGGTTATGTCGTGCTGCTAAACACATCAGCAGGACTACTAGTTCACAAAAACGAAGTTTCCTTTCTTCGATAACCGAATCCTGTTCCAATTTTGAAAACATTACGTTCACCTCTAGGGGGGTGTCCACCGGATTTCAATCGGCCATCCCAAGTCAATCCAATACGTCTGGTGCGTATCCTCGGTGGTACATGGAGATCTTGTTCGCAACTCCAATGAATTCAATTCCGAGACAGTACTTAGGCTCAGCAAGACCTTTTATCTCGAACTCTTGCGAAACATTATTTCTCAATTTTGGAATTTCGGCACAGTCCCGTGAAAAAACCATGATATCATCTATGTAGATGGCAATAAGAAACAAGTCTTCCCCTCGTTCCAGTTGATACACGCAAGGATTTGCGTTGGTAGGGACCACTCCAAATCTTTTCAATATCTTGACCAGTTTTTTGTACCAGCATCGCCCGGCCTATCATACACCATAATGCGAGAGTTACTAATAAACGAATAGAGTTCCGGCGAGCTACCGGCGCCATTGTTCGACTAAAATGAATTCCCGTCCTCTGGCACAAACCTCGTGCCACAATTATTGTCTTCTTTAGTGCAGTGACCTATCAGGTTTATACTTGTTCTACAGAGCAACGCGGCTACCGATAGCTTGTCGACAGTTAGGAAGTTCGATCAAATGCCGCGTGGCATTCTTCATGATAGTATTCGTGTCAGTCACCATAGCATAAAGTGAGTCATCAACATCTGGACCACAGATAGCCTCTTTTAATCGAATTTAAACCATGAAAACTTCCCCTGATTCTAAATATCTGGCCTCGACACGGGACGGGTGATATACCTTCCGTGGTCTTCCTCTCTGTTCAGTTAATATTCTTCTCGATTTCCTGGACCTCTTCTGAGTACTTTTGCTTCGTACCCCTTGATTTCATTTTTGATGTTGTCTTCTTCGCACTCGTTCTCGTCGTCCTCATCCTCTTCATCCTCGTTCCTATCATCCAACATTTGCGCTTCAATGAGAGGAACGTCATTTCGATGATTTTCGTTTGGTTACAAAATTACGTCGATGAACTCAGCAGAACTTATTTTTCGTTTATCAAGATTTTCCGGGGTAAATTCCTGGTAGCGATTTTCTGCAGAAGTTTTAGATCTCTTTTCGAAAGTGAGAACTCTCGTAGTTCGAGTTTTCTTTCTTCGGGAATCCATACTTTGAATCTCGTCAGCGTAACCTGGGAATGTTTTTTTACTTCGCTCTTCGTGCTTGCCCCTTCCAGGTGCTCTGTCCGGAATGTAGGAGCTGTTTTCCAATTCTCCGAGGTGGCTTATATGTATAACTTTCCGGATCCAAGCTTTGTATGGAGTCCATCCATCCAGGCTGCTTGTGGGACACCTGTTTCGAATATAATTGGTGGTCGAAACGGCTTCAGCCCGAAAAGAAAAACGCATACCAAACTGGATGAGAAGACATCTCGCCATTTCCAGAAGAGTCAGGTTTTTCCTCTCTGCTATCTCATTCTATTCTGGATTATAAGTGACGGGGAATCTTCGCTGGATTTTATTCATTACTAAAAAATCGTCAACTTCTTTACTGAGATATTCCGCTGCTTTATCAGATTAAATACACTTCATCTTATTTTCTTTCTGATTTTCAACCAGTACTTTGAATTCTTTAAACTTGTTAAGACCTCGGAAAAGAATCAATCAGTATATTGAGATGGTACAATAGAAGAAATATTTTATAGATTTGCTAGGAGGGGTAGAAAGGAAAGTTATGAAAGGAGGAAAAGATGGTAAGGAAAGAGACGAGGAAGTGGACATAAGGGAAAACAGAGTCAAGGTATGAGGAATAATGAAAGATGGAAATATACCTGGTATGGATGAAATTTCAAGTATTTCTGGAAATATAGCGAGAAAGAAGTAAAGGAATGATCCTAGATAATGTAGAATAGAGGATGGAGAGGAGAGGGTGGCCAAAGCCATGGAAAGAGGGGGTGATGCTATACTCAGCGAAGAAAGGCAACGAGGAGGAGGTAAAAGATTATAGGGAAGTGACGCTAATGCCAACATTTTATAAAATATATGTTGCTGTTTTATAGGAACGGGGATGATGGACAACATATATGTTTTGAATTACACTGAAACCTGAAATTATGACCCATTTCGGGCATTGATTGCAGTAGCCTTGGCCGTAAATTCAGACAGTCCAAACGTAAAAAGGCAGGGCCGTGTGAACCACTTCTCTTTGGAATACATAATATCATGTACCAAATACGCGTGAGGTCCCGCGCACTGCCCCCTTTGTCGCTACGCTGTTGGTGGTCACGCATGTTTGAGAAAGTCTCTCTTGACCCGCGGCCTCCTCTCTCACAACGAAAGGACATCAACTCGGCGGACATAATTTGAGGTTCCATTGTATCTGATAAATAAGAGGATTAAAAGGGAGAAAGAGGGAACGATAGTAATGTTCCTGGACTTAAAGGGGCATCTGACTCATTAGACCGAGTCGCGATAAATAAAGTTATGGTGAAAAAGGGGATAAGAGAGGGAATAATGAGACAAAAACCAGAGTAAAGGTAGCAGACCAAGTAGGAGATAATTTCTCGTTGGTGAAAAGAGTAAGAGAAGGTTGTCCTCTCAGCTCACTTTTATTTGATATATTAATCTCAGACATAGAAGAAGAAATGAAGAGAAGAGGATGGGGGGTAGATAGGATAGAAAAATAAAATCTATATACATACATTAGCATACGCGGACGATAGAGTGTTAATTGCAGAGGATGAAGAAGGGAAGGTGGGCTTAATTACAGGATTGGAGAAATACGTAGATGGCAAAAAGTTGAATTTAAATGTAGAAAAGACCAAGATAACAAGGTTTTGAAAAGGAGAGAGAAGAAAAATGAATGGACTAAGAGCAGCAGGGCTGAATGGGGTAGAGGGCGAAGAATGGCTGTTTAGTACACAAGAGGTTAGGAAGAGGTTGAAGAGGAGGTATAAGAAAGGAGAAAGAAATAGACAGGAAAATTATAAAGGGATTACGCTAATGAATACGGCTTATAAATTATACTCGACGGTGATGGCGGAGAGGCTGCGGGAGGATATCTACGTTCTGCAGCACGTGGTGGATAGAGAATTAGCGAAGAAGGAGTCGACAGTGTACACATTTTTTGTGAATCTCGAAGGTGCGTTTCCTTCGGTGGATAGGGGAGGTTGTGGGAGGCAATGGAGGATAGGGGAGTGGAGAGAGGCCTGATCGAGAGGGTAAGGGAGATATATGAAGAGACCGAAGATAAGGTATGAAGAGGGGAGGGGATTTCGGAGGGATTCTGGATGGATAGGAGATTAAGGCAAGGGTGTCCGCTTAGCCCAATGCTTTTTGGAATTTCAATTGCGGACATGGAAGGTAAATCGGAGGCCAGGGTGGTAGGAGGAGTCAGGATAGGAGGGGTTAGAATTTGGTCATTAGCGTATGCAGATGACATAGTGTTGCTGGCTAGAAGTGAGGAGGCCTTAAATGAGATGATGAAGAGGTTGAGAAGATACTTGGATAAGAGCAGGTTATAGCTGAATACGGAAAAGTCCAAGGTTATGGTGTTCAGAAAAGGAGGTGTCAGGGATAGGAGGGGAGTAGAAGTTGAAGGGAGTGGCAATGCAGGAGGTGAAGGAGTTTGCGTAGCTGGGCTTCGTATTTCGGAGGAATAGGGGAGTGGATGGTCACATAAAAGAGAGAGTGAGGATGAAGAGGTAAATAGGACACAGCAGAGGTATGTAAAGTGGACATTGAGATTGTCAAGGAACACGCCTAATTATATTGTCAGGAGGGAGACGGGGAGAACGAGTGTAGGAATTCTAGCGCGGAGTCGGGCGTGTATATATGAGGAGAAATTTTTGGAAAAGGGGAGAAGTAAGCTGGTTAGGATGTGTTGGTGGGAGAAAGAGAACAGGAGAGGGGGTGGGAGGATGGAGGCTGAAAGGGAAAGGTATTTTAGAATGAATGGACTACAGATGGATGAAGTGAGAAGGATACACGAAGAAGGAAGGAAGGTATATGTGTTGGTTAAGAAAAACGGCATGGAGAGAGAGAAGACAGCAGGGGAAGAGAGAATAAGAGAATCAAGGTTTAACGGGAACTATGTGTGGATTATGCCAAGGGCGAGAGCGCAATATTTTTGTGAAAAAGGAGAGAAAGGAAGTCAGGAGTTTATAGCGTGGATGAGGTGTGGGTGCATGGAGGATTTCAATAGGTTCTGGCTCTCTAGGGAAAAGAGGATGTGTGAACTATGTGGGAAGGGGTATGCAAAAATGAAGCACTGGTTGGAGGAGTGCGTAGAGGTCCAAAAGAGTGAAATGAGCATGGAGGTATTGATGCATGAAAGGGGAGACAAAAGGCCAGTAGCATGGGTAAAGTGAGTGTTGGGTAGGATTGAGAAGAAGAAAAGGAAGAAGGAAGAGGAATGGAGAAAGAAAGATAGTAAACAGGAGAGAAAGTAGATATAAGTAGTATGTAAATATTGTAAATAGTAGATAAGCATTAGGTAGTGGACGCGGAAGCGAGAGAGTAGGGACATGCGAGCCCACAAAACTCGAAAAAACTCGCAAAAATTAATTAATGAAACATTAAAGCATGATTCAGAAATATGAAAAAAAGACATTTGAAAAATAAGTCGAACGATAGCAGGATCATTAGTAACAGCGATTTTAGTATAAGTAAATCACTAGGAGATTATTAGCAGTAACGACACATTCACCTAGGTCAATTCTACAATTGAAATCGCGGAATCTCTCTTAGGTGTATTTAGTAATCACTAATCGACCTTTATCATCTAAAATTATAATATTCCGCTCCCAATTAAGGAATATTTCTCTGATTTCTAATAAACTATCGCAAATAGTTCAAAGCCTGTTTCGGCAACCGTTCGCAGAAAATTCAAGACAATTGCAACCAATTATGTCGATCCCCAACAATCAACCAGTTTCCCTCCGGTACGCATTATGAATCATACCACTTTTTGATTGACGGAGTATATCTTTAGCTCATTTTATAGAGGCTTGCAAAGAAGCAAATCATATGATGCCTTCTTGAGCCGTACTTGAACAAAATCTCGTCAAGATGATTCGTCGTACGATAGTAGGTGAACCGCGGAAAAGTATATAGAAGCCATTCATAAAATACGTCATACATTTTTATGAAAGACCCTATATGGGATGAATTTCGAGAAAATCGATCAATTGGTTTCGCTTTTAAAAAATACATATTTACCATAAAAATTGGTGTATCAACTACAAGGGGTCACTTTTGCTTTATAATTGCTTTATAATTTGGTAAAATTGATCGTTTTAATAACACGGAACGAAATCATAAGACCAACACAGATTTTTTTACCTGTAAAATATATTAAACGAGCATTAAATACTTGAAAAAAATGCCCTTTCCTTGTTCGCCACCTACAAACTGCTAAGTTGGAGAAGGATTTTCGAAACCAAGGGTAATACAATATAATTTTTCACTAGTACCTCTTAAAAGTAAGTCTCAAAAACTACTATTCTTCCATATCGATTTTCATTTTGTCGCACTTAAAGATAAGAGAATTTTAAGTTGAAAAGTTTCCCCCTAATTTTTTTCCTGGAACGTGTAATAACAATATGATGAGTTTTTGACGATTTTTGTTTATTATTTTGATCAGTATCAATCTAATTCTTCAATAAATAAGTCAAATTAATACATCTGTGTATGAATCAATGGTAACAATTAAAATATTTACCTTAAAACTAACATAACCTGTGTTAAAACTTAACGTATTTTATTATGTGTCATTACACGCTCCAGGTAAATTGCACACTTCTCGGGAAAATATATCAATCGTAACCTAACACATCTTTAAAGGGAGTCATAGTGAATAATTCTTCCAAAGGACTTTTTAATTTATTCTTTTGAACAGGTACAATCAATGTTTTGTTGTTGTTTGACATTACACGTCCTGTAAGCGCACGTCCCAGAATTCAAAGTCAGGGATGAAACACATTTTGTCATGGAGAAGTTCGAAGGTACTGATTAATAATAACGTAGGGTCTCGCTCCATGAACTGTGACCCGGGCCTGCGCTGGCAGTTGCGACTATGTGTATTTCAGTGTATTTGTGTGATGGAGTCTGTTTTAATTAATTCATTAAGTCATTAGGAGACGAAAATATATTACTTAAATGTACTTTGAGCGATTTTTGAAACCTCGAACAAATTCTAACCTTCAAGATTCGTTTTTTCTTCTGAGAACCAATGTAATTTACTTTGATATTTTTAATTTTCATTCATTTTACTCTTCTGATCCTTTTTGAAAATAATGTTAAAACATTCGAATTTTTTAAAAATGTTTACAGTACTTCATTTTATAGGTTATGTGTGTTTTGCAAAAGTAATATTTATCTAAATTCAGTATTATTGAACTGAATAAAAAAGGACAAAAACGTTAGCAAAGAAATAAAGAGACGTATGAAAACATAAATCCGTGTTTTAGAGACGTATTCCTCTATTGTAAGCCTTATTAAACTAAAAGAACGTACTGTCATATGCGAGTATACGTGAAAATATAAGTTATGTTTTGGGAGCGTTTAAGATTTGTTTATTCATGTTTTTTTATTTTGATAAATTATAGTGTTTTTTAATAAAAATGTATTATTAATTATGACATGCTTTCTTGAATCTTAGTGTACTAGGGAGTTCATTCGTCCAGCTTATAACATTTGCATACAGTGACTCAAAATACGGAAGGACAACCATTCGTATAAAAACATTTTTTTAACATTTTTAATCCATTATATTGGATAAACTATTTTGAGTTTAGGAATTCTATCATTATATTTGAATTCAGCGACCTAAAGACCTTAGGATGACAACTTTTATAAACTGGTGACTGTTTTGAAAATTTTGATCCGCAATATTGGATCAGCCATCTTGAATTTTGAAATTCTGCTAAAAAATTCGAAGTCAGTGAACCGAAAAACTTCAGAATACTTACTTCTATAGTAATTGGCCCACGAATCCAAATTCTAAAAGAAAACCGATAACTCTGTCAAAAAATTGTCTTAAAACATTGCAAAAATATTTTTAAGCTCAAATATTTTAATTATTGCTTATTGTAGCACCAATGAATAAGGTAAACAACCCAGTAGCCGGACACATATTAAAACTTAAGAAATATAAGCACTCTTTCCTGAAGAAATCTTAATAATTTGATCAAACTTTTGACTGTAATACAAAGGCTGAAAACTTTTGACTTGATTTAAAAAACCATTATATTTAAAAAACATTTACATATCTAAAAAAAAAACATTTTTGATTGATGACAATAAAAGGCCCAGTATCGGGACGGGCTTTCGGAGGTGGAGGGTGTAGCGGGACACGGATAGACCAGAATCGGGACAATAACGAATACTCACATTTTCAATACTAATAAAAATATGAATTCAAATTTTCGAACACAAAAAGAAATAAATTAAAGTGAGAGGTAATACTAAAAATAAATTATCTATTATCTGTAGCATAATTAAATTAAAACTGTATTTTCGTTTTATTGATGTTGTAATATAACGAAAATACTGCTCTGATCTAATTGACTATAAATTCTTATATTATTAATGTTTTTATTTATACATTATTAAATATTGCAGCAGATGAACTTATAAAAATAACTATAAACAAAATAATTTATATTTAAATGCATCTAATAAAATTCAATATTAGTTTATAATAGAATCTTTCAAGACAAATAGTATGTTTAGAGTCTAAGAAATACTTCAAAAAGAATAAATTACTATTCCTACAAATCTTATATATAAGAAATTATTCATTTCAGTTTTATTCTTAAATAAAAAAAGTTTGATTCACTTACCCAACAAGCAATAAAACTTTAGAGGTGAACTTGACATCGACACGAATTATTACCGCTACATAGGCTTTGGCAGCACTACTTAATAAAACTTTGCATAATTTATAGTTTATTTTATTTAATTGTACTTTTCACGATGTTTTGGGATTAATAACTTTGCACTTTTTTCACTTAAAATCTATGCAAGGCAGTCACGTACCGCTAAAGGCTTAAGCGGGGCGCACACACATTTGCACAACGAATAAGCAGAAGGCACAACGCACAAGAGAATACGCTTCAACGCACACGGATCCGCATAGCTACTTCCTATGCATCACAGTGCGTGCACTGTGTGAGCCTTGAAGGGGGAATTAGAGAGCACGATATTTAGCAAATGCGACGCCAAGGGGGAATAGAATGAACTAGATTGCACTAAGCAGACCTCTCCCTCCCCCTTTACCCCTAACCCTAATTTTCTTTTACTAATTTAAGCATCATTTGTTTCATTTCAAGTATAATGTATATTAAAGAAAAATGATTATTAAAATATGTTTGCAGAAGTTGATCTTTGTACTTATAAAATTGAAATACAAGTATCGTTTTAGGCAACACATTTGGAGGTTAGCAATGATGTTTGGACCTCTTAAAATATGCACCGCGAAACTTGTGTCACCAAAAAAGAGTTAACACCATAATTTACATCATCAGGAGCAAACATATTTTCATAAACACTCTTCTTTGATATAAAATATACTTAAAATCCTACAATATTCTGGCGTGCTACCACGTGCTACGACGCACCAAGTTGACAAGTCCCCTGGCCTGCCCTGGCCCCTGTAAGTCCGCAATCATTTTTACATATTTTTTAAATACAGGCGCCGCCTATCGGGAATAGAAAACACTAAACAAGGTCTCATTTTTCCCCATTAGAGTGAACGCACTGTGCTATGCATCAAGTTTTATCGGGCTAGCTTCAGGTGGCGCCGACCAGCTTTTGTAACCTCAAAATGTGAAGTGTTGACGTGAGAATTGTGAACACTGTATTTTTCGTGGTCAGTTATGGTCCATTTATACCTCTGTCCGTCCGACCGGTGCAGGCAGAAAAGTCATGAGAGTAAAAGAAATAGAGAGTACTTTTTGTAAAATTTTCCGCTCTCTATTTCTTTTACTCTTCTGATCTTTCTGCCAGCACCGGTCGGAGGGACAGAGGCATAAATGCGCCAATAATCTAATATTTATAGTGGTTTTATGTGAAATAACTTCTTTGTCTGTCTTTGATTATGAAACAGTATTATTTCAAGTTCATCTAACAGCATTGTTTTAAGTTTATTTAACGATGTTGGATGCAAGTTCTAACCTGAAAATTTGACGCACTTATGTTGAGACATTTTTTAAATTATTATACTATTACACTTAGTTCTAAAATAATTTGAGTTATCGAAAAACTTTATAAAACGTTCACGTAACGGTTTTGGACTTCTCTTTTCGTAGACGAGCGACACTTTCAAAACAAAACGACGCGCGAGAAATTTGAGGTTGCAAAATTGAAAATCGTCTGCTATAAGCGGCTGCAGATTGCATGAAAGTTCAACGTTCCGAACTTTTCGACGCCTTCTGCGCCATGCTGTGCGAAAATCACATCGATTGAAATAGAGCCCTGTGATTGGTCGGGAACCTTCTGCGCCATGCGTTGTGCGCTGTGAAAATGTGTGTGCGCCCCGCTTTACATCTTTACGCGAGTCAGAATAAAGGCAGCTGTTTTCGGACATAGCGCCAGGTTGTCCCACTACTGCGTACTATTCACAAAATTGAGTGGTAATTCAGGACACGTGATTATAAACTTAATAAACATTATTTTTACCAGACTACCTTCTAATTATATTGAAAAATATTCCAACTATAGTTAGAAATACTATTTATATCATTTTAGTGCCGATTTTTTTTTATTCAACGTTAGCTAAGTCAGTAATGATGTTAAGAATTCACGCCAGATCTCGAGAAAAATGGTTATAGGCTTGCTGATCTTGAAAGATGATTTGGGATATTTTATTTTAAATTATTAAAATTCTAGATCTTTAAATGCTTAATACTATTAAGTAGTCAAGAATTTCAGGAATAATTGATAATTTTTATTTTGACTCTTCATGAAAATTTATGACAAATAATCATTAGTAACGTTGCATGTCCGAGTATTGGTCTTATTTTCAATTTTGTCCGGCTACTGGGTTCTTTACCTTAGGGGTGATAAAACAAAACTTATTTCAGAATATTTCTGCAAAAAAAGTTTCTTCTATCAAAAGTGACCTTAACACAGAGGATCACCCATATGTGGGAAAAGGAAAGCTTACTGTCTTAGGCCACTCGAATTAAAGAGAAAGCAGATCAAATAATCAATATCTACGAAAGAGAAAACATAGCAGACATTATGAAAAACCACTTCCTATATATGCATATAGATAACTTGAAGATAAACTGGTGAACTTATCATAAATTGCAGTTGCGCATCAAAATGGGGGCTCACTAACATTTGAATAAGTCACCTAAATATGGGGCATCATTTTTCAAATGTACCCACCCCAAAAAAAGTCGTCCGATCGGGCTTTTTTTGTTCTCGAATAATTGTATGATAATAATTTACCGGATGCTCCGCCGGAGCGGAGTCCGCGTGACCGTTCATAACTGTGTTCACGCCGGGGAACCTCGCGGAACACTCTTATGCTAATTTCTTGCGTTATATAATATCATACGCTATTAGTGTGACTGCTCTCTTAGAGTTTGAAAACTTTTTTATTTGAAGTTTTTCATCCAAAGCAGTAATGAAAGCGTGGTATTTCAATGTGCCCGAAATCGTTACTGCTTGGGCAAATCAGCCCTCTTTGCTTTGGAGAACATTGCAAGCATGAAAGTGCTATACTGCCGGGATACCGATATCTTTTTCATGGACTTGTAAATTAGAAAAGCTACTTTATTTTTTAATTGTTGCCCTGCAACATCAATGGAACAGTAGATTTTCTTAGACTCAGAATGATTTTTCATATAATCTACGATAATCTTCTGGCACTCATGAGCAGCCATCGTGTCATGGGCTAATTTATCGGATATTATCAAAATACTTCTGTGTTTAAGCTCTGCACCATATAAATCTCCATATAAATACAATAAATTTAACTTTTAAAGCATATTTCCAGTTCATTTCACACTAACAGTAGAGCAGGCATTGCAGGTTGTAAATTGTAACTTGAAAATGACAATCTAAACCCTGTAAATGCAGATAGCAGTTACACTAACATCGTATGATATTATCTAGTGCAAGAAATTAGCATGAAGGTGTTCCAAGAGGTTCCCCGGCGTGAAGACAGTAGCGAACGGTCACCCAGACTGACCTCCAACGGAGTATCTGTTTACTCATCGTTCAATACCCTAAAATAAAAAAATCAGCCTTGGAATTGGGCCTTCTAAAGGAAAAAATCTCAGATTTTTAATTAGACTATCATAAAAAACACAAAAATGGGTACAAATTCGAGAAAAAGTGAAATATATTTTTCATTTTCGAAAACGGAGGTCAAATTTTGCATTTAAAAAAAATTAGTTAAAACCAGTTCAAAGTCGAAAAATCGCACCTTAAACAAACGGTTGTCGAAACTAATCATTTTTATTGTAAGGAGTGCCATTCAATTGGACTCTAATCAGCCAAACTTTGAGCCCGATCACATAATAATGAGATAAATGGATGCGCAGAGCGTGTGATACACATTCTGATCACCTAGGTGATAAGCGGCCTTAAGAGTGCTTTACTGCAATGTTTGTCATTCCTACAGTGAAAAGGAAGAGAAGTATCGAGACTTTAGAAGGGAGCTGCCACGATTGTTACCAGGATATTCGGTTAAAATGATTGTTCTTGGAATCGGTGCTCTCGGAGGAGCGAAGCTATCGCTGGTTCGTAATCTTGAAGCCATACCCGCGTTCAAAAAACATGCTACAGCGCTTGTGAGACGGATGCAGAGAACGGTAATTTTTGGGTCCCTCCGTGTCCTCAAAACATACGAGGGTTTCGCCGGCCTGTCGTTGTGATTTCGCGGTGCCTTGTGGCCACCCATCTCAAGGTCGTGATACATGGACATAGTTGTGATTTACCGCGGTTCTACTAGGAGCCAGTGTGACTGTCATAGATGGCAGTTGCTCCTATTGAGACTGCAGTGAGACAGTGGCACACAAGAGTCCATAAAAAGATGGACTGTGGCGAACTGCCTCATCGAAACAGTCGAATCATATATCTATTAGTAATTAAATGAGTGAGGCGTGTATGCGATCTGGGCGAAGGTTGAGCGTGATTCTTAGATGCTGGGTAAGAAGCAAATTAACATAACGTGGCTTCATTTTCTGAACGTCATTTTATTTTAAAATATATTCAAACAAAGCAGAACAGTATAATTGTGTTTTTGTTTTATCAATTCATTTATTTATTGAAACTTATCGATAGACCATTCTATACATACAAAAATAGTTTTGCTGGGATATATAAAAACATAGTTCGCATATAGTCAGACGTATATGTACATAAAAACTTGGTAAAAATTATTAAGAACTATCTCATGATGTGAAACGCTCGCTGATAATCTTCAAAATTAATTCAACAAATTTTCTAACGGTAGAAGGATTGACGGAAAACAATGTAGCTAACCATTTAACCGAGACAATTAGACAAAATGGTGTTGTAGGCGAGCGGTGCGCCCCTAAAAAGACGTATCAAAAAACAAGTTGACCGACCAGATAGTTTCGCCAGGATAAAATCTTTTCTAATCGATGTATTATGTTGTTGCGAGCAAAAAACCTTAGTCACATTTTTTCGTACCACTGGTCAGTAATTTGTTATCAACAAGAAACTCGCAAAATTGAAAAGGATTCAAAAATCGATACGAAAACACATTTATTATCTTTTTTGGGCCAAAATAAGCACTTTTTAACTCTGTCATTTTTTCGAAAAACGCTTCGTTTTCGAGCTACGAGCGATTTAAGGTCGAAAAATAACCAAAATGCGCAATTCTCATAAATTACTTTCTCGGTTTCTGCGGGAGCTTTTTGAATTTTCTTTGTTCGAGGTTACTCGTAGAAAGTTGTATTTTCATGCAAAATTTTTTTTATCCTGGCGACTTTATTTCTCCTTTCAAGATTTGGGATCAAAAACTCATGAAATTCGCTGATTATCCACGAGCGGGCGAGTAGCCGAAAGACGAAATATCGATTCACGAACTATTGATATAGTAACTGTATACTTTTTAATTAATTATAGTATTGCATAGTTTTCTAAGATTACGAATTATACCTTACATTACAATGAAATATAAAGAAATTTAATGTTGATACAAGGAATGCATATAATAATAACTATTTATTAATACAAAATATACATTTATGCTTAAGTATAAACTTTTATTTATATTTACTTGAAACTATTAGATGAACAACTAACTAATCTTCAGTCTCACATTCAGTCCCTGCTTCAATATCGTCAGTTTGTATTTCTAGATGTTTACATTTTATAGAGCAAGAGCACAGATCGCAACATTTAAAACCTTGTGATAATCAAGAACAAATTTCTTCATCGCTGCGGAGGTTTGCAAGAGCGCGGTTAGTTTAAATTTTGTTTGAAGATGGTATTTTTTATATAACAGTTATAATAGTTTTTATTCAAATACAAAATTATCTTTTTCTAAGAATAAATAAGTAAATAGCTATTATTATATGCATTTCCTGTAACAACATTAAATTTCTTTATTTTTCATTTAAATGTGACGTATAATTCGAAATCTTAGATAACTATGCGATACTATCATTAATTAAAAAGTATACAGTTACTATATCAATAATGCGCGAATCAATATTTTGTTTTCCGGCTACTCGCCCGCTCGTGGAGAAACGGTGAATTTCACGAGTTTTTGATCACAAATCTTCAAAGGGGAAAAAAGTCGCCAGGATAAAAATAATTTTGCACGAAAACAAAGCTTTCGAAGAGTGACCTCGAATAAAGAAAATTCAAAAAACTCCACACGGAGAAACCCAAACACCATTGATTCTTGCGTTTGACACGACTCATTGGTGCTTGTCGTAAAAAAAGCGTCTTAACACCACTGCACGCTGCGTACGCACGATTCATTAGTGTTCACGCACGATCCATTAGTGTTCACGCAGTGGCCATTGATGCCTTACGCAATAAAAATCGAAACACGACTCAGTTGTTCGTGCGCACCATTGGAATGCGTCTACGCATTAATAGTTAATGCGTACGCGGCACTCACCAATGTGCAAAACAATAAAGAATCGCACCGTAGCGCATGAGACGCTCATGTAAAAAATATCTACAACCGCTGGGCGCATACTAATGAGTGTTGCGCGTTGCAAGCTTTAAAAAACCGTGTAGAGCTCGATGTTTTAACTTAACTTACCGTTAAAGTTCAGTTTTGAAAGCGGAAAAAAATAAAATTAGCTGAAAGGAATGACAAATATGAACAATTAAACACAAATATTAGAAAAAAAATATTTTAAGATCAGTATACCTTTCCGCTCGAGTATTAAATTGTTTAGAACTGTTTCAAACTATAGTTTGAAACAGTTCTAAACAATTAGGTACAAT
>CAKNWW010348862.1:7993-25884 GCA_932074435.1 Andricus kollari | reverse complement strand
GAATTTATTTTGATACTACTTTTTAAGGTGTCTCTAAATAAGCTCCAGTTAGCTTTTTTGTAATTTAGGAACGTCTTTTGGTTCTCATGCCTATCGCAATTAGTACCATATATGGTCAGTATAACAGGGTGGTGGTCAGAGTCTAGGTCGTCTATTGTGTCAATATCAGTATTTTTATTCAAGTTTTTAATTATTGCAAAATCTACCGTACTAGGGGTTGCAGTACTTCGATAAGGATAGAGAGTGGGGCTGTCAGGAGCAATTATAGCCATTGAATTGTCATTTGAATATTTAAATATTAACTTTCCATTTTTATTATTAACTTTGCAATGCCAAGATTCATGTTTTGCATTAAAATCTCCAAATGCGATCACGGAGTTTGAGGTTCTGAAAATACTGTTCAAATCATTTTTAGTGATGTTCTGATTTGGCGCATAAATGGAGGCTATTACTAAATTATTATTTAATTTAATGCCTATCGACTCCACATTATCAGTTTTAATATCAATTTCTGAGCTTTCAATTGAATTTCTAACAAGAATAGCTACCCCACCCCCTCTAGTTCCACTATCCCTGTCTTTTCTATAGCATGTATAGCCTTGTGCATGAAACGGGATTTTAGAGATCAGCTTTGTTTCATTAAATAACATTATATCTACTTTTTGCTTTACGAGAAATTCCCTCACCTCACGATATTTTTGGCATATGCCATTTGCATTCCAATGTACTATTACAAGTTTTTCCGCGGTGGTTCTAGTAACCGATTTATTTGCCGGAGTTCTCAATAAAATATTCATATATAAGGCCCGTCTCTTCTTTCTTATTTTTTGCGTTCATAAACTTATTTGTAAGGTCCCTAACTTGTTGAATCATTTTTTTAAGATCAATTATTTCGTTTAAAGACTTACATAGCTCGTTGAATTCTATGAACATCTTAGCTTCTTCTCCAAGGATGTTGCTTAGTGCATCTTTTTGTGATGAATTTTCTGCTGGCTTCCAAGAGTTAAGGAGGCTCTTTGCTGCTGCTGCTGATTCTGGATTTGCAGGATGGAGTCTGCTGCTGATTTGTGGGAAGTTCCTGTTGTTAATCTGAGGAGGTGCTGGCTGTAGATAATCTCGACTGCTCCTTGGTGGGATCCTTATGTGCTGTCTGCGTTCCTCTACCCTTCTCAAATGATTTTTGTAAGCAGTGCAGCCCGAGTAGTTGGCAGGGTGCTCTCCTTTGCAGTTAATACATTCGGGTTTTTGGTCTTTAGTTTTATCACAATCCTTGGTTTGATGACTTTTGGTGCATTTGACACATTTTGGAATGTTGTGGCAGCTTGCAGTGCCATGACCAAATTGCTGACAGTGGTAGCACTGTGTTACTTTTCTGGTGTTGAAGTATTTTTCCCATTTTATCCTGATGGACGCTATAGCTTTGATTTGAAGGACATCCTTGAATGTTGTGTCTTTGTTAAAGACTACCATAACTGGCGGATATTCCTGTGCTCGATCCTTTCTAACCTTCATATTCACTACTCTGTGTGGAGAGAAACCGAGTTGATTGAGTTCCTCGATGATGTCCTTTTCTTCCATCCTGTGCAACCCTTTTATGACGTATTTGTTCATCTTTCGTTGTTGGTCTGCGTAGGTATGGTATGGTATATTTTCCTTTTTCAAGAAGCTTTGGTTGTCTTCATATTCCTGCTGTGTAGAGCTGTATATTGTCAGCGCATATTTGGAGCACTTGATTTGTGAGCTTTTGCAGATAGCTCTTATGTGGTTGTACACCTTCTCTCTCAGATTCGTTGCATTTTCCTGGCCACTTATAATAATTGGTGGTATTTTGATTTTGGCGCTGTCACGTGGCGAATCAGTCTCATTGTCAGATTTTCCTGCGTCCTGGTCCATTGTGTTCTCGTCTTCTTCAGTCTCCGATAGCGAGCTATACTTATTTACTGTATGCACATTGTACCTCATATCACTTGGTGCCTGCTTCTTGTGTGGCGTTGCTTTAGTGCTGGATCCTGGGAGGGACCTTTTCTTTCTTATTTTTCTCTCCTGAAATTGGTCAGTATCCTGTTTCTCTGCCATGATGCTAGTTCCCTTAGCTTGGCTGCTATCACCGACAGACGCGAGCCATACACCTTCGCCTGTCGATGGCACAGAAGGGGGCGCGAGCCAAACACCTTCACCCACCTTCTTACTGTTCACTTCGTACACTTCGATTTTTGGTTTATCACTGTATACACTCGAGAAGTAGAACTCGGAATGTAATGCGAATTGAATTTGATTGGAATTGAAGGTTTGACCCTAAAATTTCGCATTTAAAAGCGGAACGATGGGGAGAGCGTTTCAATCGCCGCAGACTGGAGTGGGGACGAAAGCAGATTGGTGCAGCCGGTGGGCGAGATGCAGAAATCGTATGTTTTTCCCCACTCCGTTCTGCGCTGTCATGGTGCGCTGTACCACCCCTCCTTTCCTCGTGAAAGTGCATAAAACGGGAGTTTTCATAATTTTTAGTTATTACGTCAACAGAGTTTGTCGTGAGCACTTTGTACTTTGAAAAATCATTTGAAAATGTCTGGACGTGGTAAAGGTCGTGCAAAGGGTGGCAAGTCAAAGACCCGCTCAAGCAGGGCTGGACTTCAGTTCCCCGTTGGAAGACTCCATCGTCTCCTCCGCAAAGGAAACTATGCCGAGAGAGTAGGAGCCGGAGCTCCAGTTTACTTGGCTGCTGTCATGGAATATTTGGCCGCTGAAGTTCTGGAATTGGCGGGAAATGCCGCTCGTGACAACAAGAAGTCGAGAATCATCCCTCGTCACTTGCAATTGGCCATCCGAAACGACGAGGAATTGAACAAACTTCTCTCAGGTGTTACCATCGCTCAAGGTGGAGTTTTGCCTAATATCCAGGCTGTTCTCTTGCCCAAGAAGACCGAAAAGAAAGCTTAAATTTCAGATCAACTTACTGCTTTCACAATCAGCCCTTTTCAGGGCCAACAATTATTTTAACGAAGGAATTATTTCTTTCTTGCATATTCGTGAAGTGTATCTCTTTCTCTGCTACAATTTTTTACGTGATAGATTCTAAATCGCCTTTATTGAAGGATGTCAGCCAGAGTAGTAACGTTTGATTTTCTACATTTTTCAGTCTGCAAAGCACATTTTTTTACATTACTGTCATTAAGCTCATTTACGTATTTATGCTTAAAGGCAGACTGACTCCAATTTTCTCGACAGTTTTATTACATTTTATCGCTACCGGGAAATTGCTGTAAATTTTATTTACATGTAATTGTACTGCACTTTTAAAATAGGTTTGATTACGATTGTTATTTTGTTGTTTTAAGACATCATTCTATTTGGAGACCGAGGGTCCCCACAATCTATAGGTGCCTCGGTTCTGAAAGCTTAACCTGGAGGACCTTTTTTTCATAGAAAGTATTTGAACTGAGTAATTGCCGATCATTTCTCATAAAAGTAAATTTTTGCAACATTAATAATACAAATTTTGTATAAATTTGTACTTTACTAATAAAATTTGTTTATAAAAAAATAAGTGTTCACAAATAAATGTAAAGCGTTCAAAATTGAGGATTTTTTTAAAATTCAATAATCTCTAAATGGAATTATTTCAGATTAAATTTTCCAAAATAGAAATATTTCATAACGTTGAAAATTGGATCACTACAACTTCAAAAAAATTGAAATTGCTAATTAATGCCACACATTTTTCTAAAATTAAAAAGAATGTTTTCCATCATTTTCACCATTCAAAATGACAACTTTTTAAATTAGAAACCATTAAAATTGTATTATTCTCAAAAGTTCTTTTTAAATGGAAAGCATTAAAAGGTAAAAAATGTGTACTCCAAAACGCTGAAACTTAATCGAATCCGAGATTCATTTAAAATGAAAAAAAAATTATTTCGCAAGAATTTTGCTCTTAACCCCGTGAAAATTTCAATTATTGTATGTTAATGTAAATCATTAAAAAATGAACAACTTGCAAATTCTCAATCGTACTTTTCAAAATTCAACCATTTTAATTGAAAATTTATGAAAGGGGAAAACATAGCGGTCGACATGTAAATTCAGAACTTTAAAATTGTTACCATTCAAAATTAAAGAAAATATTCAATTATTGAGATATCATATTTACATAAGAAATAAAATGATAATGTTTATTCAAAAACTAAATTTTCCTGAAGTACACCAAATATTAATACATATACAAGAGTGATTTGAAAGGACGCGTGAATATTTTTCTATTTTTTAATATTCTACATTACTTGCGAGCGGCCTTGATTCACGGGCGGTTCACAGAAAAAACTGGGGGTTCACTAATGTTGCGGCTCAAATCAAAGATGGTATCCTTTCGAACTTGAGCTCCAATAGATACCCGTAGAGACCCAAAAGGGTTCGTTTAGAACGCACTTGAAAATAACAACATGAAGGCGCATTCACAAACCAACCACTTATTTAAAAGAAGGAAGATTTTTCTTCACAAATATCAATTCTAAAGAATTCGAAATCTTTTTTTGAACTTTATAATTATTAAACAATAATTATAATAATGTTATAATAATTATATTGTAAAAAATTTATTTGCATATTTTATCATTTTAAATAAGCGCGCGATCAGCATCCAATGAGATTGCTCGTGCGAAAAGTTTCTTGCATATGAATAAGCCTTTATGTTTTACAAGATTGATACATAACCTACAAATGATATTTATCAAGTCATTATATCTATTTTAATCGCAGTAATATTTTATACATCCATCATCCTCATTAAGTTATGTCCATTAGAGTTCGTTTACATGTGTGCTTTAAGGCAAAAATTGTGTTATTAATTATACAAAATGTCGAAGTGGACAAAGTGAAAAATAGGTTCTTTAGAAATAGGATCAATTACAATTGGGATCCTTTGGCAGCCCAACTGAGGTATCGTTTAGAGCTCATTTATCGTTTTGGGTTCCTTTTCAGCAATTGGGGTTCATTTTTGTTGCAGCTCCTTTGGAACCAAAAATGGGTTCTAATGGAAACCCCAGTTTTTTCTGTGTTTGCTTGGTACGAGCCATTTTTTAACGACGCTGCTTTCGAAACGAATTCTCGAACAATGACAAATACAATTCAAAAATCACTTTATTGTTTATAAATTATTATACATTAAAACGATGGTACATATATAATTTTGTAGGACTTCTTCGTCTATTTCGTATGGTAAATTATAATTTTTGTGCTCAGGAAAAAATTACATAAAAAACCTGTTTAATATATCTATTAAATATAAGCAAGTATTTACACTATATACAATCTTTCAGGCTAATTCCTAGTGCTGTTAGGCCAGCTACGAGTGGATTTGATATAATTATTATTACTGTAACAGGTGTTGCAGTAGTTTATATTTGATTTTAAATGGTGCGTCTTGGTAGCGTAATCTACCAGTATTTTGTAATATATGGTGAGTTTCGATAATTGGTTATCAAAGAAATCTTTGGTTAGTTTTAATATTTGTCTATCGATCAATTGAATATTGAGCTTATTGTGCAAGAATTTAGTTTTGGTTCCAGGTTTCGCATTAAGGACCATTCTGAGACATTTATTTTGGACCCTTTGGAGTTTCAAGATATTTGTTTTATAAGTATTGCCCCAGATGGGAGCAGCATATAACATGATTGGCCTAACAATCATTTTATACGTAACTAATTTATTTCGGACGCTCTTTTTGCTTTTTGGATGCAATATCGAGTGTTTACAGTCATTGGGTTAAATAGTCTCTATATTTTCTCATTTGTAGTAATACAGTTTTATACTTATGATTTATATTAATTTATATTTAGATGGTTCCTATACCTCAGTCGGTTTTACCCATTTTAGTTTGTAATTTGTGAGTTTTCTTATTACTAAAGTCTTATGAATGATATATTTGTTACCAGGAAAATAGAGGGGAAAAACCTGCTTTGTAATATTGATTTTAAACTAAAAGGAAGATAAAAAAAGAAAAAAATTATGGCTATTTTATTTACAATATATACAGGCTTAAGAACTAGAGATTTATTGCTATAAATGCAACGTTTGTGAAAACAGATGTCGTAATTTTGACTGTAGTAAGTGATGTGGGAGCTTATGTTTAACCTTAAACGGTGCTTCGTTATATTTTATTTTACATATTTATGATAATATTTCTAATTCATTAATTTTTCCATAGAAGTTTTTAGAGATTCGGTAAATTTCATCCTTGATGGTCGGTATTTCTAGTTTCTGATGGATATAAAGTAGGCTGCTTCCCGGTTTCGCATCGGTCGCCATTCGAAGACATTTATTTTGCGCGATTTGGAGTTTATTGATATTAGTCTTGTAAGTACTTCCCCAAATGGGAGCCGCATATAACATCGTTGGTCTAATTACCATTTTGTATATTATAAGTTTGTTTGACGAGCTCATTTTACTTCTACGACATATAAGGATGTACATAGATCCTATTGCTTTGAATGTGTTTTTTCGAGCCTCTACGATATGCTTGGTAAATGTGAGGGTAGGATCAAGTATTACTCCTAGATATTTGGCTTGTCGTTTAGGTTCAATTTCTTCATTGTACATGTGTAGCTCAGGTACTATTTTATGACGTTCCTTATGGAAAAAAAATTATAAGTTCAGTCTTCTCTATGTTAAGCTTGAGCTTCCACTGGAAGAAATATTTTTCTAGGTCTGTTATGTAAGCTTGTATATTTTTAATGATTTGCTTTTTAAGCCACGATGCCGTATAAAATGCAGTGTCATCAGCAAATATAGCTAAATTAACTTCTTCGTTTATTGGGATGTCATTTATGTAGTATAGGAAAAGCGTTGGTCCCAGGACTGAACCCCGTGGTACTCCCGCTGCCACATTTTTTGTTTCCGAACATTCATTATTAACCTCTACCACATGATCTATCGCTTAAGTAATTTGATATAAGTTTGACAAGGTAATGATCGATTTTATAATTACTTAGTTTAACCACTATACCCTTGTGCCACACCTAACCCAAATTGCTGCGGAATTAGTTGGTTATGGATTGTTTCATGGCGTTTGAGTCTATTCATTATTATAGTTTCTAATATTTTACTTATATTGGATAGTAGGCTGATGGGTGTGTAGCTCTCCGGTAGCTTTTTGTCTTTTCCCGTTTTATAAATTTAATATTTTTGTTTTCTTCCATTCCCTAGGGAAGTAGCCCTTCTTGAGACATGCGTTGAATATGTGTGTTAGCTGTACAATTGCTTTTTTGGGTAGTTGTTTCAGAACAATATTCTGGTTTCCGTCGATTCCCGGAGCTTTCTTAGGCCTTGTTTCAGATATGGCTTTTTTAATTTCTTTTGGCGTTGTGAGTTTAATTTTTGCAATGTCTATATCTGTATTATTTATGTCAATAGTTATTATTAATTTTATTTTCATTATCGAGTTCCCCGAAGTTTCCGGTTATTTTGTGTACGTTTTCAAAATTGATAGCAATGATGTCGGCCTCATCTTTGTCTTTGAAAATTATTTCATAACCCCTTTGAAGACGGGGGATGTGCCTATTATTTTTTCCTTTAAGAATTTTAGTAATTTTCCAGAGGGAGCTGTCTTTTACACTTAGGCTAGTAAGTTTTTCCTCCCAGCTTGTATTCTCAAAATTTGTTATTGCTACTCTTATTTTTCTGCTAGCTTCGTTAATGAGTGGTTTTAGATTTTTGCTTCTTGATTTTTGGAAAATTTTATTTTTTTTTCCGGTGGATTGCATTTCTGCTTAAAGGGGTTTACATTTGGTATATGTTTTTCGACTGAGATGTTTATTGTTGTCATTAGTAATTCTAAGTTCAAGTCAATTTCCTCGTTAGTATTGATTTTACTATTTATTTGAAAGTGTTTATTTAAATATTCTTTAAATCTTTCCCAATCTGCTTTTTTGTAGTTTAGTAGGAGAGGTCTGTTATTTTGGGGGTTCAGTGTGCTATTATTCATCGTTATATAGACAGGTTTATGGCCAGAGTCTACGAATTGAAGTACAATATTTCCATTGCTATTGTTATTATAACAGTTCCAATTTTTGTGTTTTGCGTTTAGGTCTCCCGCTGCAATTATTTTGTTGTTTAAATTAAAGATGTAGGTTAGTTCTTTTAAGATTTTTTGTTTTGGGGCATATAGGGCAACAATCATGGTATTATTTTCAAGTTTAATCGCATGAGCTTCTATAGTTTTCAGATCTTTAATTTCCATTTCATGACATGATATGCTGTTTTTTTACAAAAAGGGCCACTCCCCCAGATGCTTTTTTACTGACTCTATTTTTGCGAAAGCACCTGTATCCGTAGGAAAGTTTAGTTCCAGTTTTATCTGTAAACCACGTTTCTCCAACTATAAGAATGTTTACATCGTATTTTTGAAGAAAAGTGGGTAGATCCTGCATTGTATTATTTAGCCCATTTGCGTTCTAATGGACTATTTTAAGGTTATTTAGCTGTGCATTTCTAGATATCCAATTCTTGAGCAATTCGGGTCAAGGCTATTACTGTATCTATTTCAGTCTTACATGCTTTAAGTACATTTTTAAGTTTAGTGGCAAATTTGAGTAACTTACTGAGGTCGCACATCCTGTTGATCTCGGTGAAAGCTTCCAATATTTCTCTCAACTGGTCTGCTCCGTTTTCTGGTTGCTGAATAAATGGGACTTGCCTACCCCTCCATGGATTTTGGTGAGTGTCGCTACTTGTTGCAGAGCTGTTTGTGGAGCCCACTAGATGTTGTAGAGTCAGGCCAGGATTTGGGAGTATTGTTCGCTGCCTGGTTCTGAAATGGGGATGATTGATATCACTATATTGCGGCATTTGCTTGGTGTTTATCCTCTGGGTGCGATTTCTGCTTCTGCTTTCGTCAATTTTGGTTATATGCTGGACAGCCGCTGTAATTGGCTGGATGATTTCCCATGAAGTTTGTGCATTGGGGCTGGTCATCCGTCTTCTTGTCACACTTCTGTGTGTGATGATTCTTCGAGCATTTGACACATCTGGGATCAATTTGACAGTGTTTTGAGCCATGCCCGAATTTTTGGCATCTGTGGCACTGAGTTGCTCTTCGTGGGTTGTGGTACCTTTCCCACTTGATGCGAACATATAACATATGTATAGTTTATTTTATATGCTTCAGCAGCTTTAGCCTCCCTATCTAGTGTGACCATAAAAAGGATAGAGTTTTTTTTGGTGCGGTGTGCATTTCAACGCATCTTGTGATATTCAGTGTGGTGTTCCATGTTTTTGGTATATATTGTGCAGTTTCCGTCCTTTATGATTATAATCACGGGTTCCCTGCTAACTTCGTTTATCTTTTGAATCGTTCCAGGAACGTTATATACGTTTTGGGTGACGATGATTGGTGGTGGTTTTCTTGGTGGGTTGTTTTCTTTGGGTTGGTGTTGTTTTAGTGAGGTGATTTCTGGTTCACCATTTGAGTGATCTTCTACAGCTTCATCTACAGCAGTGTTGCTAGATTGGTCCAACACCATTACCGCACGAGGCTCTGTAAATTTACCGTACAATTACCGAACGTGAATAAAGAAATTTACCGTACTGATTATCGTATCTAATCAACGAATATCGCACAGAATAGTCGTACCCACTGCGATGTACTGTACAAGTACCACGGCTAAATGTCTCATAACATATACGGTAATCGTAAGTCGTACCTTACTCAAAATTACCGTAAATGTACGATAATTACCGTAAGTCTGGCAATACTGATATACAGTCATCATTTTCATTCAGTTTAAAAAGATGTTTATTATTCATAATTTTACAGAAGATCAATACAGGGTTGTCTTCTCTATTGCAAAGTTTTAATTTAGATACCTAGTTCCCAGCTGGAACTTTACCTCTTATTAATTATGTGATTTGTCTATCATTCAAGTTTTATTGTTAATTGATCGCAAAATCATTTTATCGTCATAGATTTAAAGTTAAAAATCTGTACAAAAACTTATAAATTATCAGTTGATCTTAAAACTAATATAACAAATATAACAATGACAAGAAGAGATCATATTTTCTGCGTGAATGGATGACGCCTAGAATCAGAGTCCAAATCTCTGGCTAAATAAAGCAGAGACGGGGCTCCAAAGTCCAGCCACCACCCACACCCACGAAAATTGTTGCGTTAATGTTTTTAATAAGTCTTAAAGGCCTATAGTTAAGTAAAATTTTGAGGCTTGATCGGATGTTGAGGCTTCCAAAGCAGAATTTGATCAGGCATATTGTGTGTCAATTTAAATGGCATTTTATTTGTACTTTTATAAACGATAAGTTCCTCATTGAGTTCCTCGATATGTCCGATTTGATTTGTATAAAATTCCTCAGTTAGGCTATAAATATGACTTCTAATAGGTTCTAGGTTATATTTTTTGTGCATTTCTACATTATTATCTCTAGGATTAGCATTAACAATCATTCGTAGACATTTATTTTGGATCCTCTGTAGCACATTGAAATTAGAATTCTTAGTTCCTGACCAGATTGGTGCGGCATACGTTATTAATGGCCTAATAATTGATTTATACAGTATCCGTTTATTTTTGACGGCTAGTTTACTTCTTCTTCCTACGAGACAACTTAAAAATCCTATCATACGCATAGTTTTGTTTTAAATGTTATCTATATGTTCTTTATATTCAAACTTAGAGCTAATTGTTGAACCGAAATAGACACCGCTAATTTTTGGTGAGATCTTAATTTCCGTCATGTACAAATCTGGGATCGCTTCTTTCCTATTCTTATGTTTAAAAATAATAAATTTAGTCTTTTCCGCATTTATATTCAACTTTCATCTACTAAAATAGTCAATGAGGATATCAAGATAGCTTTCAATCTTTTGAACAGCCAGCCTAATTCGCCACGACGCTACATACAGAGCAGTATCATCCGCAAATATAGATAATTTAACTACTTCAGTTCTCGGTATATCATTGGTATGGCAAATAAACAGCACCGGGCCTAATATGGAACCTTGAGGCACTCCTGCGTTTATTTTCTTTTCAAAGGAGGTTGTACAATGAGCAGTAACCAAAAAAGAATCTATTTTTCAAATAGCTGTACTTTTGCCTTTAACGAATCCAAATTGTTCAGGAATTAAATATTTAATAATAGATTCAAAATATTTCATTCTAGTAAAAATAATTTTTTTTTTAATTTTACTTAGAGTAAATAGGAGACTTATAGGTCTATAATTCTGCGGGAAAAGTTTATCTTTTCCAGTTTTGTGTATAGGTACAATGTTTACCTTTTTCCAGCAAGAGGGGAAATACGACAAAGTGAAGCAAGCATTGAAAATGTACATTAGTTGGACAAAAGATTTTTTAGGTCGATTTTTTAAAACAATGTTTTGTATATTATCTAGACCCGGTGCTTTTTTAGATTTCGTTCGAAGAACTGCTTTTTTGATCTCAGAAGGTGTGACTCTTGTTACATCTTCCATATTTACAGTTCTCTTCTCAATTGCTCTACAGGCTTCGTGAATTATCCCATCAGTCTCATCATCCCCCATGTTTTCAGTTAGGTTGTGAACTTTTTCAAAATTTTCAGCTATTTGCTTAACCCTATCTTCATTACTAATTGCTAAGCCATTAATCCAATGAAGAACTGGAATCGCATTGGAGTTCCTTTTTGTAAAACATTTAGCCATTTTCCATAGCGAATTATTTTAACCTCTAGATTTTCTAATTTGTTAGACCAATTATCATTATTAAATTTACCCATTTTCTTATGGATAGTGTTTGAGAGTCTATTCTTAATTTCTTTACTCTTAGTTCGTTGGCAAACTTGTCTTAAATCAAGCCTTAGTTTGATTAACTTTTTAGTTTCTTCATGAAGATATTGTTGATAAAATTTATTTTTATTTTGAGGTATTGATTTATCCATGGCTGAGTGAATAAGACTGACGAGATCACCCACAGCACCATCGATTTCTACTTCAGAAGCAATGTTTCTACTCAACATTAAATTTGCGTTTATATGTTGCTGAAAATGACCCCAATTAGCTTTCTTATAATTTGGAAAAATTTTATTATCATATTTAATGCTATTAATGTTTGATAGTGAAATAAGGACCGGGAGATGGTCAGAGTTTAGTTCATCCAAAACATCTACTATCAAGTTCCAACTTATATTTTTTGCAAGTCCTACATCTGCAATGCTTGGAAGCGCATCATTGTATGGGTACAGAGTGTATGTATCAGGGTGTTTGAGTGCATATTTAAAAATCGTTCTGCCACTTGCATTATCGGCCCTGAAAGTCCAGGTTTTATGCTTGGCATTGATATCACCGTAAACTAGGACTTTATTCGAAATTTTAGAAATGCTGTTCAAATCATTATTTTTAAGTTTGTGTTGCGGAACTTTGTATACCGATACAACGACAGTGTTATCTTCCAGCTTAATGCATACATCCTCCAATGTACTAGTTTGAACCGGCACTTCATGGAATTCAATGTTATTTTTAACTAAAATCATTAGACCGCCTCCAGTTCCCCCTGAAGTCATGTCTTTCCTAATGCAAGTAAATCCAGCATTTAAAAAATTTGCTTAGCAGTTAATTTAGTCTCATTCAGCAACATAATGTATATTTTATGATCTGAAATAAATTGTTTAACTTCACTCTGATTACCGTAAATGCCATTGGCATTCCAATGGGCCAAAACAAGAGTAGAAACATTGCGTCTAATAGCCATTTAGTACCACATAGAAAACTTGCAATTTTGATATATTATCTTTACAGTTAATTAATTTCTTATTCAATATTACAACAAGTCTCGCCATCTTACTCGCATCTATAAACTGGTTTAATTTGCCCATTTCATCCATTAGACTTTGAAAGTCCGTGAGATTTTCTTTCGCTTTCTCCGGAGGTGTCCTTGCTTGCCTGCTTATTCTAGTAGGTTCTTTGGTTCTTCTGTGCCCATTTCTAGTAGCAGTCCTTTTAGCTTGGACTTTTTGTAGATGCTGAAGATAAACACTGCACTTCAAGTAGTTTGCTGGGTGGTCACCACCGCAGTTTACATACTTGGGGGGAACACTTTTCTCTTTATCACATTTTTCTGTTAAATGACTTTTCTCACACTTAACACACCTTGGACTCTTTTGGCAATAGAGGGTTTTGTGTCGAAAAGACTGGCAATTGTGGCCCTGAGTGACTCCCCTACAGTTTTTATATTTCTCCCACTTCACTTTAACGTAACACAGGTACTTTATTTCCCACACTTTCCTCAGGTCCATATCCTTGTCGAAGGTCAGCAATTAGACTGGATTATTCAGTGGATTACTCACTGATTTGTGCTTTTTGAGAGTGGTAATCCTTTCGCACACTATTCCTTGTTGTTTCAGGTCCTCTGTGATTTCTTCCATCGGGATATTCGGAAGCCTTTTTGCAACCAAATGCTTCATGCGCAGCCACTTGGGAGTATATGTGAAGAAAGCCATTTTTTCAGCCTTCAATTTATCCTGCAGAGTAAGGTAATCGACCAGTGCCGAGCAGCGTATTGTCAGTTTATTAGGAGCATAGCTGATTCTGGTCTCTTTGGTTGTAGAGGAGTCCACGATGGTTTTGATGCATTTTGAGTAATTGGTAATGCCATCCGTGATTACGATTGGTGGTAGCTTTACTTTCTTTACAGTATTTTCTTGGGTTGTAGAATTATCTGCTGTTCCTAAGCTTTCTTCGTCGCTGCCCCCCATGGAGTCATCTTCTTCTATGTTCGATGAGCTTAGTACTCCGAAACTGTTATACACGGGTACATTAACTTCAGTGAAGCTTTGACCAGGTTTTGCCAATGATGAGTTGAGCCCGGTTTTCCATTTTTTTGGGGTCCGGAGCCCCATTTCCTTCCATGTTGTCCACTTTAACTACGAAGATCGCCTGCAGTCTCGCGCCATACGCCTTCGGTTGTTTGAGGAGAATGCGAGCCAAACACCTTCACCCACTTCACAGTTTACTGCGATCGGTATACACTGTGCGCTAGTAAGTAGAACTCGGAATGAATTTGAATCAATTTATGATCTAATCTAATCGATCTGCAGTCATGTTTAATGAGTGCTATTATGTAGCCGCGTCACTCATAAGATTATAGGTCGCTCAGTTCTGAGGAGGGAGGAGTATCTGGTTATTGGTTGATACTCACCAAGAGGGGAAATGCGTAGGCTTCTTTGTTAGTAACAGGAAAGAGGGGATAGAGCGCAGCGGTCGTTAAGTGGGAGACTCGGTTCTGGTGGCTATATGTGACCGTCCGTGAAGAAAGGGACCTTACATCTTATCTTTGGTTTATAACCTCAAGGTTGGTAACTTGAAATCAACAAATCTAAGTCTGAAGCTGTCTTCTTCTCACGTCGCAGGTGCAAACCTCCCAAAATATTTGTAAACTCTTTTCCCATTGAATGGAGTAACTCCGCAAAATATCTCGGCGTCTTTTTCGACAAGAGATTAACCTGGGCCAAACAAATTCTCGCCACCCGCAATAAGGCCATTGGGGCTTTAACCTCACTTAAACCCTTCTTCAATAACCCCATAGTTTCTCGAGCCACCAAATCTCGTGCCTTCAACGCCATAACTAGGAGCATCTGCACCTACGCGATTCCTATCTGGGGCTCTGCCGCTCCTCATTGTCTTTCAAAACTTCAAGGCACCTACATGCGCCTTCTCCGCTCCGCTTTAAATATCCCGTGGTTCATCCGCAATAAACAAATCCTTGCTGAAACCAAGCTTCCATCCATCACCGAACCAGCTCACGCATTCGCTTCAAACCTTCGTTTATCAGTGGCTAATCACCCAAATCCCAGCATCAACTCACTCGCGAATTACGCTAGTAAAACTTCTGACCGATTTAGAAGGCCCTGTCTTCTCGTCTCACCGCCTTAATTTAATTAATCCACCTTTCTCTTTCCGTGTTTCGCTTCAAGCGCGAGTATCCTTGCAGTTTAACTGTCTCGGACCACCAATTTCGATGTTCCCTCTTTTCTTTTCAACTCGGTTCATAACCTACTAGGTTGGTAACCAAACGAGGAGGGGTTTTAGTCGGTAGGCGCAACGAGCGAATCCGACACTACCCACTTCCCGTGGGTGTCTTTCAGAAGATTTCCCCTCCTCGGCCCCTTCAAAAAAAAAAAAAAAAAAAAAACCAACGGGGAGGGGGTTTAGTCGGTAGGCGCACATTTCGAATCCGACACTAACCGTCAGTGGGTGTCTTTTGAATATTCCCCCTCCTTGACTCACTTAAAAAAAAGGGATCTATTGCGTGTTAGCTTTATTTTACAGGAGGAACGATTGAATAGGCGTTCCAATACAGGAACTCCATGAGAGGGCCTCACTTTGCAGATTACAAATAAAAAGCTATCGATTGGTGAGAAAACCTAAAAATTGATTTTTTCCGCATTAGGTCCCTTTCTTCGCGGACGGCCATATATAATCGACCCTATAGACATTTTTTAACATTCCGAGTTCTACTCTTTGTTTGAGTACGTCGTAAGTTCTTAAATTTTTGAAAAATGACTGGGCGTGGTAAAGGAGGAAAAGGTTTGGGAAAGGGAGGAGCAAAGCGCCATCGTAAAGTTTTGCATGACAACATCCAGGGAATTACGAAACCCGCTATGAACTTGAATGGACCAGCCTTCCAAGACAATAATGATATCATTTTTCACCAAACGTATTGAATTTAGCAGTTACCCGAGTGAAAGCTTAATTTTTCAACTTGCATAACTTTATGAGGGGCCGTTAAAAAAATACTATAGTAATCGGCAAACTTTTTGCTCACTTTTCAGGGTGGTATTGACCCAGGAAGTTTTTTTCGCCTGGCGGGCTTTGTTCATCAACTCTGGTTCTCCTGTGTAGTGTTCGGTTGTTAGCTTTTCTCGGCGGGGGTTCATTGTGAGACGGAGTACTCAATGAGAGTAAAAAGTTGCCAATCAATTTTTTTAAAATTCTTATATTAGCGATACAAAAGTTTTAAATTCGAAATCTGCGACTTTTTTACGATTACATACATCTAAAATTATTCTTGGGAGGTTACAAATCATTGTCTTAAAATATTAAAAATGTTATTAACAGTTACTTTTAAATTAACTTAAAAAATTGACTAATGTTATCAATAAATCCCATTTATTGAAGTGCACTATTCTTCTGTTCATTTTTTCAAAACAATATTTGAAAGTAAGAGAGCCCCTTCCTTCCCTTTCTCTCGTGAGACACAACCATGCGGGCTAATTTTATATATAATAAAATCAAATCATTTTATATAATATTTACGTGCGGCTCTACTGTCTCTTCGTTAATACAAATTGAATTTAAAATTAATATAAAACCCGAAAATAAATAGAGTAACAGCGCTTACGTTGCTGTTACATTACCTATCTTCCGCCTTTTCCTCATTGGACCCTTTCTGACCAATCATACTCTAAATCTTAAAATTTTTCAAAAAATTAACAAATGGCAGTTTGACTAATAATTATTTAAATACTAAGTGAGTGAATCAGTGACTCACTTTCTATTTCATTCAGCAATTTTTAAACGAATTCAGATTTAAAGCATATGTTCAAATATTGCAATTAATTAAATACTAAAGTCGGCGTCAAAAGTACGCGACCCTCACTTTGAACACTTGCAACTGTTCACAACAATAGGGACCTCAGAAGGAAGGGGTACCCGGCTCACCTGCAGGTCAATAGCTGGGAGGGAAAAAGGCAGGTACATTGGTACCCCTTCCTTCTGAGGTCCCTATTGTTGTGAAATAGATACCTTTTTTCTAACACTTTTTATACGGTGGCTATTCTCATTAAAATCCGAAATATGCGTTAAGGTTTATTACGCGAAATATTCATCTAATTTCATTTTTTCAAATTGTACATCAATCGCGCTACGAAACTGCACATCTTAAGCCATAAAACAACTTCCTATCATTATTTCTTTCCAAGATGATTTTTTGTGGAAAACGGTTTGTAATTAATAAACAAATTCATATTTTGAAATTTGGAAAACTGCGTTGCATTCTGGACACCTTAAGGATGGTCTGTGAATTTTTTCAGATTTATCGAGACGTCCAGCTCGGTTTGGGAAGCCTCGAAAGTCGAGGCTTGAAAAAGTGCCCTAAAAACCTTGTTTTTTGGCACGTTTTACATCAGCGCCACCGTAAAAGATTTTTTAGAACAACAATATACATATATTTCAATTCCGGAGTCCTTAAGCTTTCACGTTTACCTGGCCAAAATTTTTTGCGATTTTTTTTGAACGAGTTGCAAGTGTTCAAAGTGAGGGTCGCGTACTTTTGACGCCGACTTTAGGTGTGTGAATCAGACTTCGATTCTCATTTAGTCATTTTTAAATAATTCAGATTTAGAGTACAATGTTTAAATATATCACGTCGATTGCTGATACTCTACACCCCCTTTCATTCTTGCCTTATCCTCTCATTTTTTCCATTTTCGCCCTATCCGATCAATTATATTATTAATTATAGGAATTTGTAATCATAAAAAGCACAGAGTTTAAGTTTCAAATCCCTAACTTTTTAACTAAAAATATTTTGTTCGTATTCCTATATAAAAAGGAATTTTATATTTTCTTTATAAGAAAATCGAATATTATAAGAATTTTATAAGCTCATGCAATGTCATTCGACGCTAATTTTGGAAGTCAAAACTTTTCTAATAATGAAAATTGAATGTTAAACTAAAAGTCTTATTGTTCATTCAATTTTAGGGTTTTAAGACATTTCTTAGATTCTTTTTGATAGCAAAAATCCACAGATTTCGAAGTTTCAAAATGCTAATTTTAAAATTGATGAATTTTTAGTTTTGAATTATAATCCCCGTTACTCGAACTGCTTAACAAAGGAAGCATCCGTGGCGAGCTG
>CAKNWW010348848.1:0-10244 GCA_932074435.1 Andricus kollari | reverse complement strand
CCGAGTTGCCAATAATAATGTGCCCTGATATTTTTGTATTTCCGATTGCGATCATTTATCCTTTTTTTTTTTAGTGCCGAATTGACAATTTTATTATGTTAGGATATTTTTGTATTTCATATTTTGCCCATGTTTGCGAGCCTTTGCCCTCTTTTAGTACTGAATTGCCAATTTTATTATGTTAGGATATTTTTGTATTTCCGATTGCGATCATTTATCCCTTTTTTTTAGTGCCGAATTGCCAATTTTATTATGTTAGGATATTTTTGTATTTCCTATTTTGCCCATGTTTGCGAACCTTTGCCCCCTTTTAGTGCTGAATTTTCCAATTTTATTATGTTAGGATATTTTTGTATTTCCGATTTTGCCTATGTTTGCGATTCTTTTGCCCCTTTTTAATGCCTAGTTGCCAATCTTAATGTGCCCTGATATTTTTGTATTTCCGATTTTGCCTATGTTTGCGATTCCTTCCCCTCTTTTAGTGCCAATTTTAATATGTTAGGATATTTTTGTATTTCTAATTTTTCCTATGTTTGCGGTCCCTTTTGTCCTGTTTTAGTACCGTATTGCTAAATATTAATATGTGCCGTGATATTTTGCTCATTTCATTTCAAATCTGTTGCGATCCCTTCTTACTCCATTTTGTAAGCTTTTATTTTATTATCCCCACTATAGCTTTTGCGATTCTTTGAATCACCCCATGATTTTGAAACCCTCGCCATGACCCTTTGTTAGTAACGTTTGCGATTCTTTTCAATTACCCTCCCATTTTCGAGGACCCTTTCTTTATTTTGGAAATCTCTTTTGCACCCATTTTAGAAATCATTTTGGCATTTATTTATTTTTGCGAACCCTCTTTCTGAAATTGCGAGAACTCCTTTAATTGTTTTGGTTAAATAAGAACCCTCTGTCCCGTTGCATTATAATGTACCGATTCATAATGATTTATACGTTGTACTATTTCAAAGCATTTATATATTATATATTTTATGTTTTATTTAATTATGCATATCTTGTAACCCCGATTGCGAAACCCTTTAGTTATATATACCGACTGTTGAGTTAGAACCCCTTTGCGCTTGTTGATTGTAAATTCTCGTAATATAATTTTCCTTTAAAGTATAATTATTTTAGAATTTTGTCATCTATTCTATGCATTTAACCCCCTTCTTGCGGTTTAAAGTTGTCGAAACCCTCTTAGCTATGATCGAATTTATCATATATTTTATGTGATTTTATTGTTTTCTATTAAACCCTCTGGTTATACCCTTTTGTTAAATTTCTTTAAGTTGTGGAATAAACTGTTGTTAACTACTTTGGTTAAAATATGAGCTTTCGTAATTTCGTGACCCCGCCCTCTACCAAATTAAGCGTAGACTGAGCTAGTAGTTCGTGTCTACCCTAATGTTGTTTCTCAAATTCTGATTCACCTTTTACCTGTTTTTATGTCTTTTATCTTTCGCTGTCTTTTATTATCTTTTTATTGTTACTATTACTATCTATTACTATCTATTACTATTTTCTGGATATTTCGAATTATTTTATCTTTGGATGCGTTTACTCTTTACCTTTTTTTTTGTTTTGGATTATTGCTTGTTTCAAGTTAAGGTGTGCCCTTTTTACTGCGGTTTGTGAGGTTATCTTTTGTTTATCGTTTAGCCTGAAACGTTTATCGTTCAGTGAGTTTCCCTTTATCGTTTGGAATATAGATTCCGTCCATCTTTATCGTTTCTCACTTACCTTTGTTAAATTGGTTCGCCTTTGTCCCAAGCAAGGACTGGCGCCCAAAAACCTATTTATTTTTTTCTGTCTGTCTAATCGTTAGTTGAAAAGTTCATTTATTCTAATTAGGGTCCGTGTGCGCTCTTTTGAGAGACCTCCTGATTAAATATGTGATTGGGAAAAAAGACAGCGTTACAATTGGCGCCCAACGTGGGGCCCACAAATTAAAAACGGTCTCTTATTTATTACAAAGCTCATCCCTCAATTTTAAATTTCGAACATGGTAGAATATCTTTTTCCGTTCATACGTAGTATTTATGAATTAAGTCCCAAGTATCTAGTTAGCGAAAAAACACCCCCTGATAGGGGTAGTTTTTAGGGTTTGAGGGGTTGAAATGGTGTTATGTAAGAAGAATGGACGTAGAGATTATACGTTAATATACCAACGCGATCGCACCTACATAAAAAAAAAAGTTAAAAGCTATTTCAATCACGTTCTTATGTATGGAGTACTTTTCACTCCCAATTAGGGGTAGTTTTTCAATTTTTCAGTGTTAAAAGGGAGTGAAAGGGTAAACTAATGACAAATCCGGTTACAGCATGCATCGAAGATTATTTTGAGCTTTGTTGCGACAATTTATGTTCTTTCCTTCAAAAACTACGCTGGGCGCAAAAACGGGGCGGATTTTGGGGTCCCTCTTGGTAGATATTTTTTTAATGCTCAATTTCCGTTAATTCATCTTTTTCTGTATCCTGTATTGTTTGACCCCAAAATGGAATTTTTGATTTTCAATCATTCTTTTATGCGATCAAAATTACAATTTTATATTTTTCGCGAAAATTCAAAAAGTTATTGTCATGTTTTTTTAGGGTGTTTAAAAAGAAGCGTTTTTCTTATCAAGAATATTTTTCATATCGTGGATTATTTGGTTTGGTTTCGTTTATCATTTATTACGACTGTTTTTGTACAATTATTTTTTTAATAATATTAATGTGAGATCTGTAGAGGTGCTGAAACATCGTCAGCCTTATATAAAAAACAATAACTGAAGAAAAAAATAAATATTTTAAAATATTTCAGGATGAACACTGAAATTCTACAAAAAAAAATCTCGGTCATTTTCCAGTTTTCTTCTGGTTCAAACAAATATTTGACGGTGAACTCTCTAGACCTAGATCAGAAAAATTTAAATAATTACTCATTTTTAACTTTAATTAAAGCACTTAAGAAGCCTTAGTGTATACATGACGCAACCAGAAGGTGATATCGTAAGACTTGTAAACAGGTTCAAAGTGAAAAAACAAGATTATTTGCACACTTAATGTACTTAACCTTCGCTTATTCTCTTCAGAAATAGTACCACAGAGAAATTACGAAATTCAATTAAGAATGTCAGCAAACCCTGTTACAGATGTCTTCTAATTTCGTATTATTTGTACGAAAGATTAGAAAAATACGTTTCTAAAATTAAAATTAATTTTTTTAACTGAAAATTTAACTATTCCGTTTTTATTATAAATTTATGTTTTCAAGATGAAAATGCATCTGTTTGATTGCAAATTCTTTTGATTTAGAATTAATTTTTTCAACTGCGAATTTGACTATGCCTTTTATTATTTTTAATTTATCGTTTTTAGTTGAAAATTCAGCTACTTGGTACGAAATTCAACTTTCTTTTTGAAAGTTTAATTATTTTTTAGAACATTCAACACACTAAAAACTATACATTGGTTTAATCCGGGATCTTTTTTTTAGCGTTCTGATATGATCTCATAAATTTTCTATTTTAGTACGTCCTCCTTAGTTCGCTAACTTCAGATTGATGAATGATCCGAGGCAGCGGACTAAAATATTTCAGAGGATGTATTGTTGCATTGTTTCAATTAAACCAAACTTCAATTTTACAACAACAACAAAATAGATCAAGTGACCAGGCATCGGTATTCCTTAAGAGTCCGGGTCCGGACCGGACCACAGTGATAAATATGGGGAAAACTTCGAGCCACTCAACATCAGTGGAAATTTTTAGAAAATAACGCAGGCCTACAAAATATTTTCGGGAGTGGAACTAAGTGGAATATAAGTTTTCGGGTGCGCTGATGACGAATCCGTGACCCCTATGACCCCTACACCTCAGGATTAATGTCATTTTAAGTTCTGAGGTCTAAAAGATGATATCTCTTGAACTAACGAAGTTGATCATCACATGACCTTGATATCGACGTGTAGGGGCCCAGGGGTGACGGATTCATGATCAGCGAACCTGAAAACGTATTTTTTTAAATTCATTACCTCGATATTAGCAAACCATAACAAGCTACAAGGTTCAGAAGTTCTAAACAATGGTTTTGACATTCATATGACATCCGGAGGTCACTCGATCCCGTGGGTGAAAATATATTCGAACGTAAAATTTTTCGCTCTTTCAGAATCTGAGGTCAAGAATATGATATCTCTCGAATTAACAAAGTTGACCTTCAATTGACCTTGATCCTGACGTGTGGGGGTCATAGGGGTCACAGATTCGTGATCAGCGCACCCGAGAACGTATTTTGTAAGGATCATTACGTTGATATTAGGAAACCATGAGAAGCTACTAGGTTCAGAAATTCTAAATAATGCTTTTGACCTTTATGTGACCTCTAGAGGTCACTCGATCCCGTGGGTAAAAATATATCCGAAAGTAAAATTTTCCGCTCTTTCAGAATCTAAGGTTAAAAAGATTATATCTCGCGAATTAACGAAGTTGACCTTCAAATGACCTTGATTCAGACGTATAGCCATCATAGGGGTCACGGATTCGTGATCAGCGCACCTGAAAACGTATATTCCACTTGGATCCACTCCCGTTGATTTAAATCGTCGCGTGGCTCGAATTTTTTCCCATATTTATCACTGTGCGGACCCTTAAAGTTCTGAAGGGTGCGGCGCCGGACCCGTAACCGAAACCTTTAATTCTTAAAGGTCTGGGTCCGAAACC
This sequence comes from Andricus kollari, assembly GCA_932074435.1. Lineage (NCBI taxonomy): Eukaryota > Metazoa > Arthropoda > Insecta > Hymenoptera > Cynipidae > Andricus > Andricus kollari. Next base: position 5,541 of record CAKNWW010348848.1, on the reverse strand, counting down.
GGATATTTTAAATTCTTAAGGGTACGGGTTCCGATCCAAACCCTTTCAATTATTGAGGGTCGAAGTGCGGACTTGAACCTTTAAATTCTTAAGGGTCCGGGTCCGGACTAGGTCCCTTACAAATTTTAAGGGTCCACTCCAGACACGTACCCTTGAGAAACCCTTTAACATCGGGTCCAACCTAAAAGGTTTCTTGAATTATATTTGAGAAATTTACAGAGATGATTTGAAACAGAAGAAGGATCAGTTCATGTGGACGGATTGAAATTATTGAGCTGACTTAAGATTGCGCAAAAGAGCTGTGCGGAAACGAAATATGCGCAGAAGAGTGATATTGCCCATTATGCTGCGCAGTAAAGTTACAAAGCACTTGCGACTGCGCAGTTGAGTTCAAAGGCGCATGCGCATGCAAGGTTTGGGGTACTTACAGACGCGCAGTTGAGTTAGATAGCACTTACATCTGCGCAGTAGAGTTCCATGGCTCTTACAGGTGCGTAGTAGAGTTACATGCCACTCACGGATTTCCAATTGAATTACGTCGAAGGTATGTCTGCGCAGTAGATTTACACAACACTTAAGACAGCGCAGTAATGTGTGGGAGTACTCAGGAGGTACCAAACACGCATTTTGGGTCAGAATTAAAAAATTCCAAAATTTGACTCAAATTTTAAAGTTTTTATTAAATTAATAGATTTCCGTGAAAATCAGTACGAGAAAGGTTATCGGTTGCTTCTCATGAATTGTAGAGTCACAGTACATAACGATTTGACCTGAAATTTTGATTATTATATTAAATTGGTAGATTTCCATGAATTTCATCACGATTAATCAAATTCCTAAAACTGATGTCCGCTTTTTTAATTTTTTAATTTTGGCCGCAAATTCATCTTCTGCGACTCCAAAAACCGTCTCGTACAGATTTTCATTGAAATTTACTAATTGAACAAAAATTTTAAGATTTGTAGAATCTTTTTCAATGTTAACCTCAAGAAATCTTCTCCTTTTTATTTTTATGGATATGTGCTCATTTAATAACATTTTTCAAATTTCAAGTCAAATTTTGGAATTTGTTAATTTTGACCCTAAATTTGTATTCTAGGATTCGAAAAAACCCCTTTTTATGACTTTCGAGGAAATGAAAAAATTTAACAACATTTTCAAAATTATAGTAAAACTTTTTTATTTTGACCCCAAATTTGTATTTTTTGCTTAAAGCCCGTAGTCGGGTAATGATGGGAGGGCTGTCCCAGTTTTTTTGGTTTAATTTTTTAGGGGTAAGATCTGATCATTATAGAACTAATTTACCCCAAGATTCGACTCAAACAAAAATTTTCACAAAAGTTATAAGCAAATTTTGAAAAATAAAAAATTTCAAATTTCTCTAAATTGGCTTAACTGATTTTGATGGCTCAAATATATTTTGCATGGGGTATTAAGGCAACTAAAAACATTAAATAATCAACTTCTTCCACGAGAAGGGGCAAAAAAGTTATTGTAATTTTGTAACCATTTTTTTAACCAAAATTCAACTAAATTTACCCAAAAAGTAATCTTTTTTGGTTGAAAATTAATTCTTTTTATTTAAAAATTCCACTACTATATTTTATGTTTATAATTCATCTTCTTTCAATCAACGAGTTCAAGGAATTCTAAGAATTCAAGTAAATCGAAGGATTCAACCAATTCGAAGAATTCAAGGAATTCGAAGAATGTAAGGAATTCCAAGCATTTAAGGAATTCTAAGGAAATCAAGGAATTCTAAGAATTTGAATAATTCAAGAAATTCAAATGATTCAAGTAATTCGAAGAATTAAAGAAATACAAAGAATTCAAGGAATTCAGAAAATTTAGAGAAATCTAGAATTTTAGACTCGATTTTAAATAATTTCATGGATTTAAGGAATTAAGAAAATTCATGTAATTCAGAAAATTGAGATATCAAGGATTTCACAGAATTTGAGAAATTTGGAGAATTCAGGGAATTTAAGGAATTCATGAAATTCGAGGAATTCGTGGAGTGGTCTTCTTAGGCATACACTCCAAAAGATATTTTTTAAAACATGGAGTTTAGAAAAATTCTAGGAAGTTTAAAAGAATTTCATGAAGTGCCGACTTTAAGATGAATTAAACAAAAACTGAAAAGACATAAAAAAGCACATTGAATTACGTAGAATTAATTGAATTTTGAAGAATTTACGTGAATTAGTAATCATGAAATAGTAAATTAATTTTAAAAATGTTATAGTAACTCAAAATTTTAGTTATAAATTACTTTTTAATATGTGAAAATTACCTCAAATATTTCAAATTCTTTGAAACTGTTGAAATCACTTGAAACTTTGTAAAGTTCTTAAAACTCCCCTGAAATTTTTTAAAATACCCTTAGATATTTCAAATCCTTTAAAATCTTCTGAAAGGCCTCGAAATTTATTGAAGTTCTTAGAAATTCCTTTCGTTTTTAAAAATACCTCAAATATTTCAAACTCTCTGAATGAATTGAAAATTCCTTGGAATCTTGTAAGATATCCTAAAATCTTTGAAATTCTTTGAAATCTTTGATAATACCTTGAAATTACATGAAACCAGTTGATATTACCTGAAATCCTGGAAAATTTATCAAAATACCTTGTGAGCTTTCGAAATTCCTCAAAATCATTGAAATCCTCGGAAACCTTATAAAATCTCTTGGGATTTTCCGAGATATAATAGGCCCTACAGAATCGTGCTATATTTTCCGAAATTCCGGGAAACTTTTTAATATCCCATGCAAATTTCTCGAATACCTTAAAATCAGTCAAATCCTTGGAAATTCCTAGACATTTTTTAAATCTTTCTTCGGTTTAAATCCGGGCTGAGGCAGATTTTTTTCTTGTTCTTCAAAATTTATTGGTCCGAAGTAATCGTGTTATTATAGAAATTAACGTTAATCACAAATTTGAAGACTCAGATGTTATCATCTACTATTGGTTATAACAACTTCGAAATATTAATTAAATTTAAAATTGTTGAAGCAATTATTCTTGTTTAAACAACTATCCATAACGAATATTAGGGTATCAGTTCTGAGATAAAATAATACTGAATACTTATCGACACACATAGTGTCAGAGATTCGAAAATACAAGACTTTTCTACACACTTGATGAAATTTCAAAAAAATACTTAAAATTTTGAGCGTGTATTCGAATCTGCAATCAAAAAGATTATTTTACTACCAAGAAAGGGGAATTTAAAACAAAATATATGATAAATTTAGAACAAAATTGTTCAAATGTTAACTAAAAATGATTGATTTTCAAACAGACACGTGGATCTTCAATTAATCAAATTAACTTTAACCTTCTAAAAGTAGATTTGTTTCAAATAAGTCGAAAAAGTCATACGATCCTAACCCGGTACCGTTTTCCAAAGAGTATACTTTTTAATAATTTATCGTCAAAACCTTGAAAGCTGTGAGATTTTATTCTTTTTTGGTTAGAATATTTGATTTGATTTAGAGAGATTCAAGCAACTTTCCTTTTTAACAATATTTTTTGTTACGTACATAGTTTATAACCAATTAAAACAAATACCTTTGAGATAACAATTTAATAATTATACCTCCGAAGGACAATCTTGAAACTAATAACGTCGTCATCTCGCATATATATGTTTGATAACGACTACTTACGTACATATTTATACTCTGATGATGCAATGAAATATTCCTTAGTTATATTTGTTGACCGACTTATTCACTGAAGCAATAATCAGTTTTTCCTCTACGTTGCAAAAATGAGGATGGTCTATAGTTTCGTTTTACCCCTGACGGTCATCTTTAATTCCATTGGTGAATATACTAATATAATGTATCTATCAATTTTATTATATTTTATATAACACATGCATGAATACGGCCATTTCTCGCTTTTGCCGCCGAGCGAGAAATCTCGAGGAATGAGACGAGACATACCTCCTGTCTCTGTATTCCACGTCTCGTTTTGCCACGTCACATTTTTCCTCGTCTCGTCGCGTCCCTTCTCGTTCCTCACTTGGGGTTTTCCGAGGAATGCGACATATGTGCGCTAGCAGAGCGGACAGCTCGCGGGAGTCGAGCGTTCTTTTGCCACTCTGTTGCGCTTATGCTAATTAGCGTTCTTCAATGAATAGTTAAAGTCGAACTCTTTGTTTATTTTGCCAATTATAGCAACAAAATATATAAGACAAAAATTGAAAAAAATATGTAAATTGCAGGTTCTTTGGAGTTATAGTTGAACCATATTTTTAATAATTTATCAGTAGTTTAAGACTATAACAAGTAAATATTAAAATATAGAACGGAAAAAAGGTTAAACTTCATTCGGTGATGTTAGCCTAATTAGGTTACTCATTTTATCACGTGCCCTTTCCGTGCGTCCACCGTACCAATCTTTGACGTTTGGCAACACGGCTCCTAAATCCATGAAAAATATTTTTTCACTCAAAAATGTTGCAGTTCATACGTTTCGATGACTCTGCGTAATGTCAGCTGAAAAATCTAAGAGACTATTTTTAAAACAAACGTCTCATAAAAAACGTATATTCTTTTGTCAGCAGTTTGTTTAACATCTGTAAATTGTAGAGCTAAATCTTTAGAGAGATATTTCTGAAATTTGTTCACAATTGGTTTACGGGTATTCAACTTCACATCATACTGAAAACGCAGAGATGAAATCTGTAATTATAAAAAAACAATCATTATACTACGAAGCATAGAAACAATTTATGGCAAATACCTGCCTACAAATTTTGAATAAGTAGACGTACAAAAGCTTTTCGAAACTGTAAATCTGTTTGAAGTTTTCTATCAAACTCGAGGAATTCATTCAACCCCTGAAAAGGTAAATTCCATCCATTTTCTGTGGCAAAGTCAACTGTATTTTCTGATTCCTTTACTTTTTGAGAGTTCATTATTGCCATTAATACTCTCTGGTTTTCTGCAATTTCTACAACATTTGCATGTGTTGCGATTGTTGGTTTGAGTATCTGATCTGAGAAGTTTGTATATGGTTAAAAGAAGACAAGTAAAACAATCCGTGCGTGCTTTCACAAACCAAAAATTTATATTTTGATGCTGTACTTATCAATCTTTTGATCAACAGTATTATTGGCTGGCTTTTTGATAGTTTCCATGTGCTTTCCCTGAGGTCTTGTGTTATCTTTCTGAGAATCAACATCTGAGGAATTTGTTGGTTAAAACCTTTAAATGAACACTATAGATCACAAAAGTATATATTTATATTTATTTTTCATTTTCCATAATAAATCTTATTCAGAAATGGTTCAAGCAAAACATTGAGTTAGTAAATAAAAGTAACACAATCTATATACAAGCTTCGAAATACGGAAAATTTATATTTTAGCGTTTTCTGTAATTACCAATCTGTTATTTTCCAGTATTATTGGATGGTTTTTTAATAGTGTCGATGTGCTTTCCCGAAGGCCTTGTGTCATCGTTTTGATAATTAACAAGCAAGGGATCTATTGAATTAAAACCGCTAATTAACATTCTAGATAAAAAAT
>CAKNWW010348847.1:1932-13454 GCA_932074435.1 Andricus kollari | reverse complement strand
ATAATAATTGCTATTTCAATGAAAAATTCTAATTTTTAATTAAAAACAGTTGAAATCAACTTTCAAAGCATAAAATTTCAACCAAAAAAATAAATTTTCAAATCAAAACATTTTTTAGTGAAAAAAAGAAAATTTTCAGGTGAAGGAAACAATTTTTTAAAGATTTTTCGGAAAATTTTAAATGATTTTTATTCAGGAAAAATAATTTCAAGAAAACATTTAAAATGATTTGAAACAATTCTATAGGATTTTAGGGTAACATTCTCTTATTCTGATTAGTTTTTCAAACATTATTGAAAATTTCCAATTATTTTAATAGATATTTAAAACTTTTTAATACATATGAAAAAAGTGAAAATTTAAAAAACTTAAAAATAAAAAATGAAAATATTCCAAAATATAATTTTTTTGACATTCTTGGGAAAGCTGAAAATTAGGATTTACAGATTAGTTACTGGAAATGTATATTATGTATTCGAACATGGTTTTTCCCCTCAAATCATAACATGGTTGACAATTTTTCTCATTCTAGGCTGAATAATATTTTGTTGTTGAATATTCATCTCTTGTGGTATAAATTTGATCTATTTTGGTTAGAAGTGCGACTGTTTCCTGAAAGTTATTCTGTTTCGGTTAAGAATGTAATCACTTGGTTGGAAAATTCATCTGTTATGAGTCACCAACCCCCTGACATAAATTTCAGATCCACCTTTAATGAATGTTCAAAGTAATTCCAATGTCATTGAAATATTTTGCCTAATACTCTGCTGGTGTGCAAAGTAACTTATCTTTCTTGACGATTCATTAGACTGGCATGGGATGCTTCAGCCAATTGATTCTCTTGGATTCGATGCAATCTCCTTTCCTCTGTTTCCGGGAAATGATATAAGTCTCCTTCAACATCAATTGGATGAATTGGATCGGACTTTATGTAACGGACGTGCCCGACTGATTGCGAGCCTAACCTTCTAGTTTCATCTTCGCCATGAAATAGAAGTCCATTAGAGTTGAGTCTTGATCTTAAATTTCTAGGCGCAAGATCGGCTTCCAATTCAGGCCTGCCGGGTCTGAAAACCTTAGCGAGGAATACTGGAACTCTACCAGCATGATCCCTGTCAATAGACTCTTGATAAACCATTTCGGGTTTGATACATGCATACAAACGTTCGCTATCAACGAGATCAACAATAGCGTATCCATGCGGACCATTGCATGACGAAATGTTTGAGTTAGGTACGAGATCTCCTGATAGCAAATGCCAATCTGGTGTATGGCGATTTACCACTCTTTTTATATCAATATATGGGTGCATAGCACCAGTATTTTGAATTTCAGTAGGATGAGTATGAGCATGATCAGCCCAAGCACGGATAACTGTAAAAAGTGAATTATCAAATTTGTGGATATGGCATTAGCATTACCTGATATAGTATTAGCATTACCTGGTTGGGTATCTCGAAGTGCAGTCCCACCTCTACCACGACCAGCTGGACCACCATCATTCCTAGCACCGACTTCGGTTAGAAAAGAGATGAATGAAATTTGTGTATAGTAGAAAAATCACTGTTAGTCAGAGAATGAGCACTTAGGCAGTGAGATGCAGCATTGACATTACCTGGATTGGGATATGGAAACTCAGTTAAACTTCTACGATGACCACCTCTGCTACGACCACCTCTACCACGTCCACCTCTACCACGGCCAACTCCACCATCACTATCCATAGCATCGACTTCTAAAAAAAAAAAGATTTAGGACATTTTTGAACACTGGAAAAGTTACTGTCAGAAGATGAGCAGTCAGTCAGCGGGATTTGTGGTTGCACATTCCATTACGGATATCTCGCAGAAATTTTATTTATTAAGGGGGTCAATTATGTAGCCTTTTCACTTCACTTCCACTTTCACCTGACTGAAAAACAACTGACAAACACTATCTTTAAGCAACAGAAACAACTAAATGTTTCAGTGAAAGTGAAGTAAAAACTAAAGTGAGAACGTCTTATAATCGATCTGTATCCTTAGTCGCTTCTTCCTGCTCCGTGTCCGAATTGTGAATCGGAAGGAGTTCTCGGTTGAGAGTTGAGCCTGTCAAGCCAGCTGGTCCAGGTCACACGAATCTTCGCTCACCTTGCCTACATCTAGATATCGCTGTGTGAAGCGAGTTTGTACATATTTGTATATACTTGACAGCGCGTACATCGGCTTCTTCACCTTCTTGAACTGTTGATTCCTACGACGAAGGTTGTCGTATCTGGTTTGGTTTACGAATGCCTGATCCTGGACTTGGATGATCAATTCTCTTAGGTGTTATATTCTTGACATTCGAGTTGTCCAGACCGACAGGTCTTTGGCAGGCAACTCGACCTCCCCCTCCACTAGACCGCGGACGGTCCTCTGTGGAGATGGCTCTCTACCCATATTTAGGAATGCGGGCGTCACCCTTTTGTTGCTGCGTAGTGAAGTTTTATAAGCGAATCTGAATTCATTTAGGTGCGGGTCCCAATCCCTATCATCCTGCCCTATAAATGACCGAATCATGGTTTTGAGGACCATATTGGTTTTCTCCACCGGATTCGCCTGTCGCGACCAGTTCTAGGAATGATCCTATCATGTGACTTGAATTTTCTGCCTTCAGTGGCGCCATTTTGATCTATTTTGACCCATTACATCGGTCGCTACGACAGTCGGGAGTTCCTGCACGTCTCTTTGGCTCATGTTGCCCCTTGGCTGGGCCTGCTCCGGCTTATTTAATTGACCATGGACCTCCCTCAGGATGTCCTGTTGATTTTCGCTGTTGATTTTCGTCCTGATATCCTATAACTAATTTCTACTCGGAGCCTATCCATATTACTTCTTTTCCACTCTTGCTTAACAACTTTAACACATGAGTACAAGTACAGAAGAAAAAAATCACATTAGGCGTCGCTTAAGTATAACTTACTTTTAAAAGTCAAATTTGCTATTAATATATATTAGTGAAATTAAGCATTGCATAATTCATTGTTTTTTTATTTTCGTATGTTCCAAGACTTGAAGCTGGCAACTTGGGAATAAATGGAGTCAGTCCTTTATAAATTAATCATAATTTCTTGTTTCCATATGTTACAAGATTTGGATCTTGCAACGTGGCACTAAATAAAAATAATTATTAGAAAAAGTTTTCAAATGTAAATTTTAATTCTAAATTATCTCTTGTAGAATCAAAAGACAAATCTTAGATCATATTTCATAAATAAACTTAACCCTGGCCTTAATCCTCATTTTTCTCTTGCCATATGCTACAAGATTGCAATAAGGCTATGTGGCACTAAATGAAAATAATAATTACAAAAAATTTCAAATTCAAGTTTGCAAATTTCATACTGCACACTTGGAAGACAATTTCAATATTGAGATTTATGAAGTAGCGTTAATCTCAATTTTTTAGTTTCCATATGCTACAAGATTTTGATCTGGCAACGTGGCACTGAATGTAAATATTGATTGCAAAGTTTGAATGATGAATATTACTTTGTTCATTTTGAAGTGGAATGAAAAATTAGGTTTGATAACAATTTTCGATATTATGTTAGGTGTACATACTTGCAAAATTTAGCATTGCCACGCAGGCAAAGAATAGAGGGACGATCTTCATTGTTTCTAGATACCAGCAGAGATAACGATAGATAACTCAAGACTAATGCGAAAGAGGAAGAATATCGTCGGAAGCGGCTGCTTTTATATATTATTTATAATTGAGTGGTGTGGAAAGGATGTTTGTTATCTGAATTTTATATTTTTGTTGGATTAATTAACAATAGAACAAACAGAAATCTTGGTTGAACATTGAGTTTAATCGTCCATAAACTAAATCGTAAAGTGATAAAGATATCTTTTGCGTAAGAAAATATCCGATAACACCCACGAAATAATTAGACAATAAAGTTAAATGTAGAAAACAACTTATTATTTTCAATTTTTTACTATTATTAGACTGGTTCTTCTGAGCTTTTTTCATACATTACAAAGTCAAATGCCTGAAATCAATTAAAAATGTTGTCCTTTCTTAAAAATCGTGTTCACGAGATCACGCATACATTGTTGTTAAAAAACTGATTGCTTTCGAGATTTCTTTTGTAATCATTTTTTTGACTGCTTTTCTGTCTATATTTATTTTTATCCATGTCAGATTGCATTTCCATTTTTCACATTCACTGTTTCAGACTATTTTTCTTCTCCCAGCCCACTTGACTTCTTCCATCCACTCACCTAATCCACCTTCCCCTAAAATCTTTGCCACATTCCCTTGCTAGTTTCCCTTATCTTCAATTCTTCTTCTAAATCTTTCTCATCCTCTCAATTCCTCCCATTTTTTCTTCTCCCATTCACGAATCCAACACATTCCTTTCTTCTTCTTTACCTAATAGTTTCCACCTCTTGGCTCGTCACCGAATCAACTTCTTGCTAAAGTTGTCCAACTGTCTTCTCCATATCCCTTTCTCTTATAAGAGATTTATGAATTCAATTTTGCAAGGTATTCTTCAACTATATAAAACTTTTGACTTCATCTAACTTGACATCTTCCAGTCATTCTTTTTTCCCCTCTACTGTTCTAAACCTCATTATCTTTTTCTGTTCTACATTTAGAGTCAAATCTTTCCCATTTATTCATTTCTACAACCATGTTATGAATCTCACAATCACTTTTTTATCTTTTTTTCCAAATGCGTTAAGTCAGGGGTTGATAGCAAAAGCGGACTGAAAAAATATTCGGAGTAAAAGTGGGTTGATTATTTCTCAGCGGAAGAACGAAGTAGCCACGCGTTACGAGCAAAAACGAGTAAAACATTTAAATCGTTTTTGTTCAAGCGCAATTTTGACGATTTGTCAGAAGAGTCAAATAACGTTCTTATTGTTCGTATGAATAAAGTAAATTAACAAATGCGTTATTTGTAGGGAACGGACTAAATAATGTATGAATATCATTAAGAATCGTCAGCAAAAACAAAACCACTGCAAGCAGAAATATTTGATTTACAAGACCAACTGCACACTGTAACAATACTTCACTCGGACTCGAAAGGCACTCGCGGATCCCCAGAAATCAATCAAACAATCCGTCTCTCATGTCGAAACGTTCACCTTGAAGTACCTCAGACCCAGCTCTCTCCTCGCCACCATACATGACAATAACCATAATAAATAGAGACTGGGACGGTCGACATTGACGCAAATCAGTCTCTCATGTCTCCCTTCGTAATCAATAAATCGAGGTCAGTGACCCAGACCATCCCAAACTCTATCATCCTCGGCCTTGGTCCCTGCCATTGGCAACAAGAACTATGAACAATTATTCTCAAATATACATAAATGTATAGATGTAAATAAGACAATAATATTTCTAGTTAAATCCTAAAATTGACAACGGCGCAAGGTTACCAAGTTTTACGAGTCTTAGTTTGCTCGGTAGAGTTCCTCCGCAACGGCTGTATTCCATGGTTGATAGGTTTTTTCTACAGTCTATCCGACAACCGATGAGGCCATTTGCGCCAGGTTACCGATAATTTAGTTACAGCGTAAGGACCGCGATGTCACATGTCTAAGTTATATGACGCTTAACTGATGTCTATAGTTACTAAGAAGGTCGTGTTCCACAAGGTCCAGAATAGTCTCTTCACGGCGTGAGTGTCGTGACGTCACGCCTCAGTGACATAACGCTCCTAGGCCGGTTGAAGATGATGAAGTCGTGCAGGTTAACTCAGCCGGATGCCTATTGACCTCCATTATACGGGAGAGTTCAGCAACCATGGTGAATGAAGCATTGTTGATTTGTAGATTAATCATTAATAATTATTTCTGGATGCGTTAGTATCTCTTGCGGATTCTTCGACGTGACCGAACCCAGCCCTGGTTGCCATGGAGTTGTTGTCGGTGGCGTGGACATCGTGACGTCACGCCTCAATGACCTGGCTTACAGGGTCGGTAGAAGATGGCGGTTAGGTGCTTGACTAACTTGACAGGATGTTTGAGGCCCGCTATTTTGGTTTGGAATCGGTAAACATGCAGATGTGGGATGGTAGGACTATAGGTTATTGATAGGTCACCTTATCCAGTGTGCGATAATAACTCCTGCTAAACCTCTGACGTGGTGGTTTATCCTTATTTCCCATGGTGTTGTTATCGATCTCAAATTTTTGATAGGGGCGGTTGTTTACATGGAAATAAATGTCTACAAAAAACAAAATTTTCATGTTTTATGAATTTTGGTGACTGCTCCTGATTCGAGGTGTGACATTCGCTCTTGGCTCTCGTGGTTAAATATTTTACGGATCCTCTCTTAATGTACAAGATTTTAAAAGTGACAGGGATGCAAAATGTGCAAAGTACCTTAGGGATCAAGTGTGCATGGGCGTCCATTTTACCACTGCTAAAAATGTACACGAATTAGAGTTGCGCACGCGTCAATTTTATTCTCGATATGCCAGCAGGAATGGAATTACTTTAAGGATCATTTAGGTTCATAAAAAGTCTGAATTTAGGGGTGGGTGTTACAAAAAATATTTTGCTTTCTTGAAATATTGCGTTTTATTGACTGTTGATTTGAAAATTGTAATGTACAATGTTTTTATTTATTATTAATCAGTTCGGCAAAGACTGCTTCATTCATTCGATTCTCTTATATTCGACGCAATCTCTCTTCCTCTGTTTCCCGGAATTGATATAAGTCTCCTTCAACATCAATGGGATGAAGTGGATCGGACTTTATATAACGGACGTGCCCAACTCGTCGCGATCCTAGCATCCTGGTTTGATATTCGCTACGATATAGATGTCCATCACGGTCTAGTCTTGACCTTTCATCGTTAGGTGCAAGATCGGCTTCCAATAGAGGCATGTCTGGTCTGAATACCTTAGCGAGGAATACTGGAACACCACCATAATGCTCCCTGTCTCTATCCTCTCGATGAAACATATTGGGTTTGAAACATGCATATAAACGTTCGCTATCAACGAAGTCAACAATAGCGTATCCGTGTGGACCATTGCATGACACAATGTTTAAATTAGGTACGAGATCTCCTTTTAGCAAATGCCAATCTACTGTACTCCCATTTACCACTCTTTTTATATGCATCTCTGGATGTCTAGCAGCATTATTTAGAATTTCAGTAGTATGAGTATGAGCGTGATCAGCCCAAGCCCGGAGAACTGCAAAAAGTAAATTATGAAATTTTTGTACACTGGAAAAATAACTGTTAGTCAGGAGGTAAGCACTTAGTCAGCGGGATGGAGCATTAGCATTACCTGGTACGGTATCTAGCAATGTAGTAACACCTCTACCACGACCAGCTGAACTACCATTATTCCTAGCGACGACTTCTGTGAAAAAGATATTCATGAAATTTGTGTAGAGTAGAAAAATAACTGTTAGAAGATAAGCACTAAGGCAGCGGAATAGATTATTACCATTACCTGGTTGGGTATTTCGAAGTGCAGTACCACCTCTACGACGACCAGCTGGACCATCATTATTCCTAGCACCGACTTCTGTGGAAAAGTGATTCAGGAATTTTGTGTACAGTAAAAAAATATCTGTTAGTCAGGAGTCGAACACTTAGGCAGCGGATAGAGCATTAGCATTACCTGGTTGGGTATTTCGAAGTGCAGTACCAACTCTACCTCGACCAGCTGAAGCAACAGTAATCCTAGCACCGACTTCTGTGGAAAAACGATTCAGGAAATTTGTGTAAAGTGGAAAAATAACTGTTAGAAGATAGGCACTAATGCAGCGGAATAGATCATTAGCATTACCTGGTTGGGCATTTCGAAGTGCAGTATCAACTCTACCACGACCAGCTGAAGCACCAGTAATCCTAGCACCGACTTCTGTGGAAAAACGATTCAGGAAATTTGGGTAGAGTGGCAAAATAACTGTTAGAAGATAAGCACTAAGGCAGCGGAATGGATCATTAGCATTACCTGGTTGGGTATTTCGAAGTGCAGTACCACGTCTACCACGACCAGCTGGATCATAATTAATCCTACCACCGACTTCTGTGGAAAAGAGATTCATGCAATTTGTGTAGAGTAGAAAAATATCTGTTAGTCAGGAGATGAACACTTAGGCAGCGAGATAGCGCATTAGCATTACCTGGTACGGTATCTAGCCATGTAGTACCACCTCTACCACGACCAGCTGGACCACGATTATTCCTAGCACCGACTTCTGTGAAAAAGAGATTCATGAAATTTGTGTAGAGTAGAAAAATATCTGTTAGTCAGGAGATGATCACTTAGGCAGCGAAATAGAGCATTAGCGTTACCTGATTGGGGATTTCGAGAAGCAGGACCACCGCTACCGCGACCAGCTTTACCATCATCACAACTAGCACCGATTTCTGTAAAAACGAGATTTATGACACTTTTGTACACTGGATATCTCACCACCATTTCGATTTATAAAGGGGGTCTATTATGTAGCCTATGTACTTCACACTCACTTTCACCTCACTGACAAACAACTGACAACATGGCACGAGATGGAAGTATTTATTTGTAATAACTTTGAAATCAAAATTTAATTTAAAATTTTATATTGTTCATTCAGATGTAACGTTCAAGATTTATGAACAACTAAAGCATTGTGTTATGCTATATTTTTTTATTTACACCTTTTTCAGGCCCTAAGAGAAAGAAATTACTCAGAAAGCCGAGCAGTTTATCTCTGTGACTTTTTTTGATAACAGAACAATTATTAGAGTTATAGCATTTAAAAAATTTAAAAAGTGAATCGAAAATGAAAATTGTAAGTCAAATAACGGCCGATAAGAAAAAAAATGAGAAAAGAGAAACGTTGCTTTTTGAAAGCCAAAAAATCATATAGCCAAGTAAAAAAGTTTAAGAGAAGAATAGTAGCTTTCGAAAAGTCCTGCAAAATTTGCTTCAAGCATTTACAAATAGTACTTTTTATTTTGATTTTAGTTATCGAAAGTACTATGCAGAAATCCGAAAATGCAAATTTTGAACCGAACGGCGTGAAATAAGGAAGAAAATTAAAAAATTAGTTGCAGGTAATTTCTTGTTTCCCTATGTTACAAGAGTTGGATCTGGTAACGTGGCACTGAATGAAAATATTTATCTTGAAAAATTTTCAAATAAAATATTAATTATGAATATTATATTGTACAATTAGAAGGCAAATTTTAGATTAAGAGTTATGGAATTGCGTTGGTGTCCATTTTTTAATTACCATATGTTACAATATTCCAATGTTGCGACGTGGAACTAAATAAAAATATTAATTGAAGAAAAACTTTTAAATTCAAATTTTTAAATCTTATATTGTACACCTAGAACAAATTTCAAGATTGAAATTCATGAAATTGCGTTAATCTCAATTTTTTAGTTTCGATATGCTACAAGGTTTTGTTGTGGAAACGCGGCAATCATTGCAAATATAGATTCCAAAGTTTAAATTATGAATGTTACATTGTAAATTTAGAAGTAAAATTGAAAATTAAGATTATTACAAATTTTGGTATCATGTTTGGTACACATACTTGCAAAATTGGACAAAGCCACGCAGGCAAAGAATAGAGTGACGATCTTCATTGTTTCTAGATACGAGTATCGATAACGATAGATAACTCAAGACTAATGCTAGAAAGGAAGAATTTTTCAGAAGCGGCTGCTTTTATAGATTATTTACTATTAAGTGGTGGAGCAAAGATTCTCCATATCTGAAATTTTTATATCTGTTGGATTCATTAGTAATAGAACCAACAAAAATGTTTGTCGTACATTCAGGTGAACCGTCCATAAAATAAATTGTAAAGGGAATACGGTATATTTTTCGTAAGAAAAAATTCGATAACACCTACGGAACAATTGGGCAATAAAGGTAAAAGAAGAAAGCAACTTGTTATTTAAATTTTTTTTACAACTATTAGGCTGTTCATTTTTAGCTCCTTTCATACATGGTCCCTAATTTCTTAAAAGCCAAACTATTCGTTATCTCTTCTACAAATTTGATCAAAACACCGACATTATCATATCGCCCTATTTCAAAGTAAAATGCCTGACATTAATTAAAAAATTTTGTCCTTTCTTAAAAATAGTGTTCACGAGATCACGCACACACTTTTGTTAAAAAACTGATTGCTTGCGAGATTTCTTCTGTAATCATTTCTTTGTCTGCGGTCCTGTCTATATTTATTTTCATCCATTTTTTAGATTGATTCAGATTGCGGTTACCATTTTTCACATTCTCTCTTTCAGGCCCTTCCATTCCTTCTTCCAGCTCACTTCACTCCTTTCACCCACTCATCTAATCCACCTTCCCCCAAAATCTTTGCCACATTCTCTTGTTATTTTTCCTCATCTTCAGTTCTTCTTCTACATCTTTCTCATCATCTCCATTTATCCCATTTTTTCTGCTCCCATTCACGAATCCCACACATTCCGTTCCTCTTCTTTACCTTATAGATCCTGCCTCTTAGCTCGTCACCTGATCAACTTCTTGCTTCAGTTGTCCAACTGTCTACTCCATATCAGTCTGACTTGGAGTACGAAACGTCACCTGCTGTAAATTCTGTTTACAGCTTTGCGGCAAAAACAGTAGACGATAGTTCAGCATCTCAACTCCGAGCGAGTTGGGGCCCCTTCTTGAAATTAAGTGCAACAAAATTTATTCCAGAGTTTTTACTGTGCTTCCATGCCTTCTTTCGCTTTAGTACTCAATTCATCACTTTGCCCTTCTTCTCACCATGCTTCCTTTAGTCTATCCCCATCGTCCACCTTATATTTCTTGTGACGCCTCCAACTCTTTCCTTCTTTTCTATCATCATATGTTCCATTGAATAATATCGCCTATACCACCACATGAAACTACCCCATTTTCTTTTTCCATTCTGTTTCAAAGCTTCATTTTCCTATTGCCCATACCCCTTCTGCGTTTTTGATTCTTTCTCTTATATGAGATTTATGAATTCGATTTTACAAGGTATGCTTCAAATATATAAATCTTTTGACTTCATCTAACTCAACATCTTCCAGTCATTCTTTTTTCCCCTCTACTCCTCTAAATCTCATTATCTTTTTCTGTTCTACATTTAGACTCAACTCTTTCCAGTTTATTCATTTCTACAACCAAGCTATGAATTTCACAATCACTTCTTCATCTTTTTGTTCAAATGTGTTAAGTGAGGGACTGATATCAAAAGCGGACAAAAAAAGATTAGATTAGATAAGAGCGTAATAGATAAGGTATGAACACGGTGACGAAACGTCTGCAAAACGAAAACCACTGCGAGCAGAAATATTTAAATTTACAAGACCGACTTCATACTGCTTTTGAACTTTTCTTAGACACCTGAATAACGATCAATCATTATTAGCAATCAGTGGTTTTTGAGATTATACCATCTGTTTTTCATGACAGATAAAAATATGGCAAAATATCCTTTCTACCAACAAAAATCAAATTTGTTTTTGGCTGTCATTTTTGAAGGCCAAATATCAATAGAAAGGGGTTACAAAAAC
>CAKNWW010348844.1:0-10667 GCA_932074435.1 Andricus kollari | reverse complement strand
TCGAATAAATATTAAATACCATTTTTTTCGAATAACTGACTTATTTGAAAAAACTTCTGATTCTTCCCAATCATTGTAATGACATTCAAATATAAAACACAAAACAAAAACTATAATCGAATTTGTGGTTTAAATATATCGATCTATCCAACTTTTATATTTAGAAAGTGGTGACTTTCTGTCAATTTCCTGAAGGATTCTCTTACAGGCATTCAACTCGGAATGAATTTTGCTTCTAAAAATATCTACAGGGTGTCTAGAGAACCGAAATATCGGAGCAAACGGGAAAAATTTCGGGAATTCTAGTCAGGATCAGTAATTTTTATTATTTTATGAAAAAACCAAATTAATTGAGCTTTCATTATGTAATATACTTGCGCGTATAAGTATATTAAACGTATATGTTATTTTTTGATTCTTCAGATTCTAAAAAATATTTATTTCACTTGTTAAAAAAGTTTTAAAGTATGTTCTATCGATTAATGTTCATGCATTCAATCTTTGATTAATGATAAGTTTGGCACGTGTAAATAAATTATTTTTTTCTTTACCATATACATTTTGTAAATGTATAGGATATGAGCACCAATTCTTGGCATGCCAAACACTGAAGTGAATTTATTTTATTGTAGCTAAATTTTGGATTGCACTGGGTTAATAAGTATATGCATTATATGTAAAAATGTATGTATAAATTAATTAATTGAGGCAAAACATACTAAAAAAGGTATTATCTAAGAAATTAGAGAAGGGTGACAACAACTGGGGCGGAGGGATGCCAGGAATTGGTGTTCTTACCCTATGATGTAAAAATTCCTATTTCTATGTATACGTTCACTTTCAAAAATCACAAAAAGAAATCTTTAACTTAATCGGGGGAAAGAAAATTGATCGGGAAAAAATCGGGAAACCACTGGGAATTTCAAATGGCCTGATCGCTAGACACCCTGATGTAGTTTTTGAGAGTTTGTAGTTTAGAGTACGAACATTATCATAATATTAATTTTATTTAAATTTTTATTTTAATTGCCCATTTATGATCAAAAACATCTGGTGATCCTCGAGAAACTGCGCAACCTCGGTAATTGGTACCTGTACCCTATATTTGAAATATTTATAGCAACTACTTTGAGGTTGGGTTTAAATTTTTTGATTTTAGTTGCCCCTAGGGTGATTCTTGTTAACTTGGTAATTAAATTTAATAAACAAATCCTTTATTCGGACATTTGTCGACAGACATATTAGTTTTTTTTTAATGGCAGTCCTTTTAGTTTTAGTATCTTATTAATTTTATTGTACGAAAAAATCCACGTTTTGCGCCAAAGATCTGTATTAGTAGCCTCTCTGCTACATTTTTGATTTTTTAAAATCCTAAGTTGACTTCTGAAATTACTGGTGCTGGAAAAGAGTTAATTCATAATTTCAGCATGATTGCAAGCAATGGCTTCAGGAAATGTGATTGTTACTGTTACATCTGAATAGCTTTGCATAATTTTTTTATACATTATTTGTTAATTGTATCATGCAAAAATATTAAAAATAATGTTACTTTATGAAACGCAGGCGATTGACATTTTTTTTTTATTATTTAGAGGAAAGGGGACCGCAAATAGAAAAAATGACGATTTCCTTCCTCATATTTGTACCTTGTTGTTGGTTTTTGTAATTTTTTAAAATAGCCCCACAGATTTTGCTCTTGATCAACATTTTTTTCTTCAGTACAGGCGGTCTCAGTTTTTATGAATTTAATTAAATTCCCGAATATTTTGCACCAGTCTGCCAATCACACCCATCCCATTTCCCCTGAGAATGCGATGACCCAATAATAAAAGTTTTCCTCTGATTCGTTGCTAATAGAGTAGTTATAAGCTGGATATAATGAAGTGTTAAAATTTTTTGAACACATCTTTATTAATGTTTTCAACTGTATGCATTTGCAGCCTGGGGCAAGAAATTAGCGAATGACCTGACGATGACAAGACCGAGAAGAAGAATTACGAAGAGTCCTGGCGGTCGAACGACCACGGTTATCAACCTGAGTATGTATAAGGTGCGAAGGTGGCTTGGCTCTCATGCACCTGCTACCATCATTATCATCAACCGGCACTCCAGAAAACACGGGAGCAAAGAGACGATTCGAGTCTAATTTCTGCCTAGGGGCAGTGCAATCCGCTCATTGCTGCCGGACAGTGCTCTCTCCGATTTACTTTGCGCCATACGACTAACGACGCTGTATATAATGGTGCAACGACAGCCTGCAAAGAGCACCGACAGTTAGATACAACGCTACGGATATCTAGACAAATGAATCGCTATTAGAATAAAACTTTATGGCTTTTCAAGCTATAAAAAAAGACCCATTTGTCCTTAGAGTCCCTTCATTAAATGCATCGCCTCAGTGTTGCCTTATACGGCTATTAAAGCCTTCTTGGATCGCTAAAGACTAGCTGCGATGAAAAAATAATAATTTTCAAAGTGTATCTGAATCTTTGTACTCAATTTTTTTTCAAATACACTGAAGCAATGGTTTAGATAAAACCATTGCCTTTTATTAACGAAATGTTTATATGACGTATTCTGTAAGATCATGTCCTTCAATCAAGGAAATTTTCTTTAATTCGAGATTTTCTCTTCCCATTGTATATGCACGGAAAAAAATATGACTGTCTTCCATAATTTTTTGTGTAAATTATAAAAACAGGTTCGATGTGAATGCATCATGGATCAAGGAAAATATTTCTATTAGTTTATGTTCTTTAATAAAGTCTGCATTAAAAGACAAACCCTTTCCATTCTTAAACCTTAGCATTGCAGAATATAATTTTAAAGACTCGTTAAATTATTATAATAATGTATCTAACGCAGGTATGATTAACGCGTTTTATCAACGTTTTTTTAGTTCTGAAAATAGCCGTTCATACAACAGAAGTAGTGACAGTGAATGCGCACGTGCGCAGTACAATAATGAGTTCATAATAATCCTAGGAGTATTCTGGGCGTACAACTGTACGTCGCGTAATATGCGGATTCGCTGTCGATCGTGTATGATTCGCTACACTTTATACGAGATCTGTCCGGAAAGTATCCGAACTTTTGATAGGTATACTTGGAATTTGAGTTGATTCTGGTCAATGGCCATGATGTTGCCTTCAAAGGACTTTCCTTTGGAAACCACAACTTTCTTCGAGCGATCCTCCCACTTACGGAAACACTCTTAAAAGTCACCTTTCGGAGTAGCTAAGAACTGCTTCGTCGCATTCTGTTCCATTTCCTCTACGTCTTGAAATCGTTTTCCTTTTAGAGGATACTTTATTTTATGAAACAGTTAGAAATCATAGGGAGGCAGGTCAGGACTGTATGGGGGTTGCCGAAATTTTATAAGGCCGTGCTTCACCAGAATTTCCTGAATAAGCTGCAAAGAATAGGCATGTGCGTTGTTGTGGTGAAGGATCCAGTTGCCACTCTTCAACAAATCAGACTATTTCCTTCTTAAGGCGCCACGTAATCATTCAAACCTTCTTGGTAATACTCTTTGTTTATCGAGTAACCCTTTTGAGCATATTCATGGTGCACAACACCTTGCTAGTCAAAGGAATCAGTGAACAATGCCTTGATGTTGCTCCGAGTCTGGCGCGCTTTGTTCGATCTCGAAGGTCCAGGTGTCTTTCTCTGCTAATATTCGTCTTTTGACCTTTTTTTAGTATTTTTCGGTTCATTCTCATAGATTCTTCATTGTTCTAGGCGACTTCCAGTCGATAATTTTTTTTGTCTTCCATCAGCAGATGTGGAGCGAATTTTGCAGCCAGGGGACTCATTCCCAAATCTTGGCTCAAAATTTCCGAGACAATAGTTTTTGGAATCTCGAGACCTTCCTCTATCATTCTTACTGTTAAACGACGATTTCAATTAATTAACACTCGCACTGGTTCTCCATTTTGAAGTGTCTTGGTCATTGCGGGCCAGCCAGAGCGCGCGTCACTTTCCACTGAAGTACCACCACTTTTGCATTTCCTAAACCACTCTCTGAATTGAGTATCGCTCATATACACATGACCATACACTTTCGAAATCATAACGATCGTTTCCGAACATGAATGGCCAAGCTTTCGGCAAAATGTAATGCACACTCTTTGATCGGTGCATCCCGTCATCCTGAAATCCGACGCGTACGTGGCCAGACGTTAACGCAACTGCATACACTGGTCGACCAAAGATTCCCAGGTCCATGTCACTTATCAGCGGGTCTCATAGAGGTCTCCCCTGAATGGCAAGTACCTGTTTTTGACAATAGTACAATTATTTACAAAGTCTGAGCAAAAGGTCGGATACTTTCCAGACAGACCTCATACTATTGAACTGAAAACAACAAACAATTTGAATATGAAGCGTTTAGAAGAAATTGGAAGCATCTAAGATAAAAGGAAGTTGAGAAATTAAACTGCAGGTGTTGAGTTTCTTTACAATGTCCCGTAGCATGATCAGCTATATTCTATAACATTGTCAATAACTGTAGTAGTCCACATTTCCGCGTTGAACGAGGGGAATGGTATTCTCTCTTGAGCGTGATATGTGAATGTATTTCCGGCAACAAGAATCGGTTATCTCGGGAGTGAGGTATAAGGGAATCGGGAGAATTCGAACGGAGCGACGGGAATTACGTCGTCCTGCGAGAAATGCCGCTTTACCGGGAGCGCGTATCTTTACCGATATAAGTGGCCATTGGTCGTTTCCGATGGATCGATTGAACCGCGAATCGATTGCATTCAAATTATGCCACTTCAAAAGCGATACATGCATCCTAATTCGCCGCACGATTTATTCATCTGTCGGTCATCGATCGGATCTAGAGACGCTATCCCCAAATTGATTTAGTAGAAAATTAAGCTTTTACTCTCTTCCTTATATTTTATGTGTTGCGATGTATATTTAACATTTCTGCTTGAGCCCTTCGAGATAATAAGGTTAGCTAATAAGTAGGCGTCAAAGTACGAAAAAGGATTTCGTAATATACTGAGTCGCTAATTAATCTGCTCAAATTTCCCCCTCTCCTTAACTTCCAACAACTGTCTTCTATCTTTTCGTATTCTATTCTATTATATCCAAGCCTATTCGATTATATCTGCTCCTATCCGATACCATTCTATTCTGTCAGATCATATCCAATTGTATCCGATTCTACCTTCTTCTATTGGATCATATCCCATTCAATTAGATTTTACAATATTCTATCCTATTCTATCCTATCCTATCCGATCATATCCGACATTATTCAATTATACCATATTTCATCCGATCCTATATCATCCTATGCGATCCTCTTAGATTTTATCCGATTATGTCCTAATATATACGATGCTATCCTATTATATCATAGCTTATCCGATTCTATCTGATTCTGTCTGATCACGTACGATTCTATTCTATCCTATTCTATCATATTCTATTGCTGCCCTATGCTACCCATATTGCTACCCATCTATATAAATTATATTGCTAAAATTCTAATCAGAGCTTAATTATTTAAAATATGTCAAAGTTGTTTTTTTCGAGGATAGAATAGAATCGTACGTGATCGGGCAGAATCAGATAGAATCGGATAAAATATTATAGATCCTCCCACTAAATTAGACAAAAAAATCATAATTAGGCACTGATTTTGAACACCTGAAAACATCATGAGTATTTGTTCAAAAAATTAATTAATTTCCTTACGGATTAAAAGCACGTCTAATTTACTATGTTATTTACAACTGTATAAGTTAAATTCAATAAATGATTTTTGAGAATAATTTTATTGATTTTGAAGCAAAGTCGAAAATGATAGTTTTATTATTATTTTAACCTCTGCATGTCTGAAAACTATGTTGACATACAGTTTTCACAATCAATATTTTTATATTTTTTCTTACACGAATACTTGAGGTAGTGTTCGCGACAAAAATTACGACTTTAAAAAAGAAAAGTTTTTTATGATTTCAAAAATGGAAATAAAATGATCATTAATGTCTTATGAAGGAAAAAAATATTCTTTTTATGAAAAAACTTTAAAACCTACAAAAAATAATTCTTTGGACAATAGTTTTTGTAATTAAATTTTTTCCTACTCTTGTACCTTACCAATTTTTTAAAAATTGGTAAATTTTAATAAATCATGAGTTATTTTCTCCGGGAAAACATTTCATTCAAATCTACTTTTTTCAATTTTGCAATTAAGTAAACAATTTCAAAATATAGTTATTCATTTAAAAAATGCTTTCATAACAAAAAAAATATTTAATGATTGTAACCATCGAAAAATTTACTCACAAAGTTATACAGTAGAGTTTTAGAGAATATTTTCCCCAAGTAAATGAGCCATTACTTATAAAACTTTAACCATTTTTTCAGAAATTGATGACAAACAATAGTATGAAAAAATTGAATTGCAAAAAAATTAATTGAAATAAATTTTTTTTGTAATTTCTATCATTTTTCATAAAAAATTATGGTTTTTGTTTGAAATTACATCATCAGTTTTTCATTTTTATTTTTATTCTTCGAAATCATATAAAAACTACTTTTCCAGATATCTGATTTTTGGCACGATAACTTCATTAAGTATATTTTTCTTACAATCACTGCTGAAAACGCCAGAAATTTCAAAATACTAGTTTTTCTTGTAAGAATTTATTAAAACTATCGAATGCTTTATTATATTTTGAAAGATCTCTTTTCAATTAATTTTAATATTTCCCTTTTTCTATATGTGCAACATCTCCATGAATCAATCTTTTGAATTTGTTTGACTGTCAATCTCTCTGAAATTCATGATGAAAATAAACTGAAAGAAACTTCAGTTTCAATCTATGATGAAAATCTTAACCTCATTTTAACTCCTTTTGTACAATTGTGTAATGTTGTTACACAATTTGACATTTTATTGTTTATGCTTCTTTTTTAATTCTACTCCTCGAAAAATCCTATACTTTTCTATAAAGATATTGTTATTCAAACTCTAGCATATGTTATGCAATGAGACCACTTTTACAGGAAAAGTATGAGATTTCTCGATAGATACAGTTTGATAGAAATTTCCAAGATTCTGATAGGATTTGATACAAGTCTGGAGTGGATAAGATTTAATAGGTTTTTAACGAGAATCCCATAAGAATTGATAGAATTTTGTAATAAGTATCAGTTGGAAGAAACGTAGAAGATTTTTCGATGGATAGAATTTAAAAGAAATATCATATATTCCTAAACATAGGATTTTATGCAAGTCTCGTTCCGATAAGATTTGATAAGATTTTCATAAAAATATGATGTTAGAAAGTTATAGGATTTCTAGCCGGATATACTTTAATACAAAGGTCTATCAAATGTGATGGTAGATTTTGATTCGTGAGATTCGTTTCATGCAATCAGATAAGACTTTTATAAAATATACTGCTGGGATTTGGTTAGTGTAATTTTTTTGATTTAACTTGATTAAGGACTTGTGTCAAATGTGCTTATAAATTGTTATTTAAGTTTAACTCCGTGATAGATTTTGATTCAATTTTCCCTGAATGTACAGAATTTCATTCAATATCATGTTTTTGTTGGATAGAGAATCTGTCAAATTTTATAATCTTCTATACTTTTTTTCAGAAGGGATAGCACCCTCTTTATATTTTGTAGTTCTCTACGGAACAAACATTAAAAAAATATTCGCTCATGAGAAAGAATTGTCGAATAATAAGTTTATTTCTTTGTGGATATCATTTTTAAGGTTATTTATACTTGTTCTTTAAGGCTTCAGATAAATAATTTAATTTGTAAATATTTATATAGAATAATACAAAATGCACAGAAAACTATAGGTATCTTTATTGAAAATATTACCTATGATTAAATTAAATTAGTTTATAGAATATCTACCATAAAATTAACTCATAAACAGCTCCAGTACAAATCTATATATCTTATTAATAATCTATCAGCTGGCTTAACCAATGTTTTTGCCTTCTAAGAAACAAATCAAAATTTAAGTTAATATTCGAACGCTTTAAATACCCATTTCTTTACCCAAATACACTATAATTTGTATTGTTTTCTTTTTAGGTTATACTTTCATATTAAGGGGAAAATATTAATATAAAATAATATGGATTGCAAATAAAAAAATTCTTTCACACAGAGAATAATGGGGGAATATTTTTATTATATACTGCAAAATTAAGGTAAATTGCGTGAAGATAAACTGGATATCCAAAATCGTCTTTACCAAAATTATAAAAATATTTTCAAAATCATACTTTTTGTAGTTTCCGAGGTAACGTGGTTCACGATTTCGTGAGTAGATGGCACCAGGTGGACTAGACTGGAGATCATTTTCCTTCCATAATATCTACCTGAGACTACTTCATATGATGTGAAACTTAAAGTATTCTTCAGAAAAGCTCAAAGTAATTTAATAATTTGAATTGCCGGCTTGAAATAATATAAAAATAATTATAAATTCGATACGTATATGTATTATAGTCCTATTTTCCGTATAACTCAGCACTGTCCTATCTCAAATTTGACATTTAAAGGAAGAGCTGATGAAAGTTCAATCCACAATGAAAACCCAAAGATAAGTAAATGATTAGTATAACTTTTAATGAGTTCTTTTTTAGAACTGGAAAAATTAAGATAGGACGATATAGAGAACTAAAATCATTTAGAGTGGTACTAAGGTGTAAGTAGCGTTAATTTCCTGCTTTTAATATTGCAGTTTATATATATATATATTGATTTTACAAATCATTAAACAATCACCTTGTCAGCTTTTTTGCTAAATAAATATTACGAGGCTTCTATATTTTATATTTTATATAAATGAATGTTATTAGATGGTTTTCTAATGTGATCCCCATTCATACATTCAAGTGATTACCAAGTCTCTTTCTGATTTCCGAATATACACTTAAAATATTAAAAATGCATTACACTCGTGTATCCAAATATCAATAATATCATACATTTTCCAATGAAGAGTTTGATGTACTGCATATTGAATTGGTCCTTGAATTTGATAAAGAAAAGCATTTTTTTTTCAATCTTTTAGACACAAGCATCGTTTTTCAACCACAAGGTGCAAATTTTTATCAATAATTCTAATGAATGTGAAGGGGAGGTGGAAAGATAGAAAGGCGACGAAAGATGGAACAAATGGGGTGGGGGTTGAGAAGGCGTATGGTGGCCGAGTAAGGGTATACCACCCAGCTAAAAATTAATAAATCCTGCTCTTAAACAAACAAACTCCACCCACTCGCAGATCGGATAAGCCGGGACCTATTGATTTATTAATTTAGAGCTGCCCATTCTAAGATGTGGCGTGGTAACTTTGCCTCGCTTCGCTGTTAGCCGCTTCGGAACCGAAGTTAAGGGATCCGCTATCGACGTGGTATCGGTAATTATAGCTCTGGACGCGGGCGCGCGTCGGTTACGTTCATTACTGAATTATCGGCTGCGCTCAGCAAACAATGCACCTCTTTCAACCACCACTACAATCCCCCACTCATTCTCTCTCTCTCTTTCTCTCTTTTATTCCCTTCAACCCGTTCCCAGTTTCCCACTCCGTCCCTCTTCCTCCCGATTAAAGTCCTACTCTTCGTTCCTCGTTCCATCAGGCGATCAAGACTCCTCTCCGCACCCTCTGTAACCCAGAGTGCTATCTGATGGGCCAGAGGCTGAACTACGACCGGGTCTCTCCATCCTATCCTTCTTCCGATCCATTCCTTTCTCTCTCATCCTTTTCTTCTCTCACCGTTTTGCCAAGATCTGCTCTCACTATCCTTTTCTGCCCACGAGTTTCACAGCATTCAAGGGAAGTGGCTTCTAATATGGGGTTGGGATTTCAAGAGTGTAATTTCAATATTTAACTATGTGAACTCGAATATTGTTCAGATTGGGATGTTGAACCAGCGGTGTAGATTTTACTGCGTCCCCCTATTGCAAACTCTGACGGCGTAAGCTAAGTCGTAATCTACGTAGGACGCTACATCAGAAACGACGTCGTAAATTACGTCGGAAACGACGTAGGAGCCTACTTCGTAAGCTACGTCAAAAATTGGACTCACACGTAGTTTACACCGTTTTGACCTAAAATGAAAATTTTTTGGAAGTAGTTCTTTTTGTAAAAAAGAACCTTTAATTTCACAGGAAAATTCCTAGAAACCTTCAAACATAATCATGAAATTAATATTCATTACATATGTGTAGAATTTTATTATTTTGAACAATTTAAATATATAATAACCTGAACTGTAAGAAAATCTTGTATTTGAACTTGGAATCATACAGGGTGTCCCAACACCTATAAAACGGTCGGAAGTATGTAATAGTACACAAAAAAGTCCTCTTGCAAAAAGCTGCACCAAGCTTAGTTTGAGCATAGAAAAGCTTGAAAGTTGGGCCTGATCAACCAGTGAGGAGCGAGCTTTAGTTTTAAGATAGTGCGCACTATCTTAACGCTTGGGACACGTACAAGTGGTCGCTAATGCTGACCCCTCATTGGTTGTTCAGGCCCAACTTTGAAGCTTTTTTGTGTCCAAAGTAAGATGCGGACAGCTTTTTATTACAGGACTTTTTTGTTTATTTTGTTTATTTGGTGTTTCATAGTTGGTGTAACACCCAGTATTGCAATAAAATGAGGAGGAGGG
>CAKNWW010348840.1:0-28937 GCA_932074435.1 Andricus kollari | reverse complement strand
TTGCTTCAAGTTGAATAATTCTGGCAATTGACCAACCTTAATATCCGAAACTAATCTAAGAAACAAAACACTTAAAATGAGAGCATCTTAAATGCAATTATGAAATATATGGGTCTACTTGTCAATTTTTGGTCAACGAGGTACGAAGCAAAGCGTTTACCTTTCAAAAAATATAGCAATGTCACTTGCAATCGCAATAATTTGTGTTTAGGGCTAGGAGTGAAAACCAGCTTACACAAAGTTCTTTTTCGCAACAGCCAGCATTCGGTCTCTCTTTATTAGTCATTCGAAATTTCGAACATCTTGCGCTACAAAAATAGAATACAAGAGAAATACATTAAAGTCAAAGACATGCGTGCAAATGACGCTGCGCTAGTAAATAATGTTACCATATTACTCGAAATTGACAACAATATTCCTTCCTATGCAAATATTTGTGATATTTATAAGAATTCTTCGAAATTTGAAGATCTAAGCACGAAAGATTTTTTATTACATGTTCAACTGATTCGGACTGTAACTCTTGATGACCATTTTCAAGCGAATAAAGTGGAGAAAACTGAAAATTCAAAATTTTATTTAATCTATTTGAATATGGTTTTTAATTACAAAACGTGGACATATATATAAAAAAATGATGGATTATACATATTTTATTTCGATTCTCCGAACAGTAGCCTATTTGAGAATGTTCAAGATTAGAGTCGTTATGACATTTTTAAGAGTTTATTTATCTGCGATTAGTGTAAACATTACTCAATGTTGATAAAAAATGTTGAATGTACAAAATGTGCAGATGAACCTATTTTTTCGAATAAAGAGAATTTTATATTCTAACATTTTGATTGTTAATACCCGAATATTGATTTTGAAAAAATTTACTACGTTATTTCCTTTATCATGATAACTACTGTTTTTTAGTAGCCACGACAATAATAAATACGGTTATTGCCACTGAATTCTATGCGCGGCTTCACGTCGGATTTTGCTTCCGACAACCAAAGTCCTTATGGCATTCCAAGTAAATTAGAGCAGTAACCTTGAACATTTTAATCAAGCTTCTGTCACTGCGGCTAACAGAAAGATGGTCCTAGTGATTTTCTTTTTGTTTAACGTAAGCACCTTTTCACTATATGACAAACACAGTCATGATTGTCGTCTCAACACTACAAGCGGTTGTAAAGACGTTTTTAGCTACGAAACTATGGTTCGTGTGACCCAAAATTCCTCTCAGTTTAGAAGCTCAACTCCCATAATATGTCCATACTTTAATTTGTAAAACTTCACTTGACGACCATCCTCAGTAGTATGCTCGCCGGATGTAATTTGGTATATTGCACAGTCTTCTTCATTTGGAATTAAATTTTGATGTTCAAGTCCCACGCTCAATTTATTAGTAACCAAATCATAATACAGATTAGCAACTGCTTTATGCACGTCGTATTTATGAAATACTTGCCAATGGGGGTGTTGAACTTTGGGAAACAAAAAATATATATTCACAATTAAAAAATAGGTTTAAAATAAATCTCCAAATTAAACAATAAACTAATCAATGTTGATATGTTGGCGGCAGCGGCACACCCTTAATTTTGCATTTCACATTCGCGGGTCCAATTAAGTGACACAGAGGGGGAAAGAGGGACTTCGTCAATCTGTATACACATAGAGAGTTATGGATACATAAATTGACCAGCCGCTGTATATAACACTTCACCAAATTTGCAAAGAATTTCCTACACTACGTAAGGATTTATAAAAAATAGCATAGGATAATAAAGGTTTTATCGTTTTTTTGAATGACAAGGAACTTCGGCGAATGTTGAAAATTGTAAAGAATTTTCGTGTCGTACTTTTAAGTGAATTTTAAAGTATTATAATCAATATAGAAAAATTCTAACCATGCTATAATATTTATTTAAATTGCAAAGGTTTTCTGAATACTCAAGAAATTTTTTGGCACTTTAAGGACTTGAAAATAATTAAAAACATTTCGGCTAATATGCGGTTTTAAAGAATTTCCTTGAATTTCGGAAGATTATAAATTATTTCATATGATTTAAAAGATTCTAGAGTATTGGAAATAGGCGAAACTGCTTTTACTAGGTTTTTCGACTAATTTTTTACATAGCTTTGTTGTAATCCTCTATAATTTTTACCTAGGAGAAGCAAATATTGCATTCAGAAATGCAGAATCAAGGGTGCGCCGCTTTCCCCCACATGCGCGGGTTAGTCCCAGTTTACGTTGGCTCTATGAATATGACTAATTTTGAGCCAGGTTTTATTTATTCATTTGTTTAATTTTAAAAGTTGAAAATATGGGTCAATTTTGGCAATATCCGGGCAGCCAATAGTTGGCTAATAATACTGGACCAAGCTGTGCCTTTTTCAGATATTCGATGCACAGATTTAGGATTGTATATTGCACAGGAGCGCTAATACACAAACAAGTTACTTTTGACTATTAAGACTTTCTTTTAACCGTGCAACTATCTTACTAATATTTAAAAAAATATGTCAGTAATGCAACCATTTTATTAAATCTACATTGAGGGCAACGTTTAAAAATACTTCACAAAACCTGAGAAATATTTTAAAATGACAAAAAAAACATATATTTCTGCCAATCACAAGTGAGAAATGTAAACAAACCAATACTTTGACATCACTACCATCTGGCACCATCAATATTCAAGAAATAAAAAGACTAGCGCCATATTAAAAAAGTATCAGAATATACAGCAGTAAGTTTTGCACAAATTATTATATTGCGGACCATGAAAAATCCAAATATTATTCAAGAAATTTTGAACACACAATAAAATAACTGCAAAATTGACGAAATATTTTCAAAAAAGCTACCTCGCCAAAAACTTCTAAAAATTGGAACTAGTTTACCAATTAAAAATAATTTACACAATGCCTTCACAATACTTTCATCGAAACTCAAAATACGAAAATACGTTTCAGCAACCCCAAAAAGCAGCCCTTTACGGAAATCAGGAAGGCTATCTCATATAATTTTAGTTAAAAATTCAAAAAACTCAAAAATTATAAACAATTTATTACGATTCCTTGAGAAAAAATCTCTTAACACACCTTAATAAACAATATATATTCACAACCACCAAAAGCAACCCTTTACCAAAATAACAAAGGCTATCTGATATAATTCTAGTTGAAGCTTGCACAAAAATAATATTCAACATAATTCATACCAATGCCTACAGAAGACATTGCTCAATACACCCGGAATGACAATCTATTTGAAAGAATTCTGAAAGAAACCTCTTACTTCAATTAGGGTAACATCTTGCTAAAATAAGAAAAGCTATCCTGATGCAACATTAGCTGTAATGCCACATAAAACAAAAATAATTAGTGACAATGTCCTACGAGGACATCTCGTGAACACCTTTCATAATAATATAATTGAGCTAACCCTTACTTAAATAAGAAAGGTTATCTAATATAACATTAGTCAAAATTTCATCTACAATTAAAAAGGAAAAATAATGTATCAGGATACCTTCCGCGGCTGGTCCAAAGACCCCCCAATGATAATTTATTTTAACAACCCCTAAATAAATCACCTACTGAAATTATTTGAAAATTATTTGAAATTCCTGTTGAAACTTCGAATGAAAATAAAAAATTCTATATTCAGTGAGGGGTTGCTTTTAGAGACGTTTAAAATAAATTGTTGGTCAGAGTGCACTGTTGGATGCCTATTCCATGGGATTCTGGTGAAATTATTTTAATTTGGAATTTTATTTAAAGGTTTCACTACAGTTATATCAAATTGTCTTCCTAATTCTAGTAAAGAGCTGCATTCGGAAGCTGTTAAAATGTGTTGTCATTAAAGGGGCGTGAAGAAAATTCTTTTCCAGGCATTTTGATGAATGTTTTTTAATTTTTGTGTTTTTTTGAAGTTTCAACTTAGATTAAATCAGATATTCTTGAATTATGTATCAACGGGTTGCTTTGAGAGGTTCTAATATTATCTTTTTTTTAGGATATACTAAAAGGTGTGCTGTGAAGGCATTTCAGTTTCACCCACATAAGAGGCAGGACAGTTTTTACAAGGAATTTTGTAAACGACGTTGGTTTCTTTTCATTTTTTAGTCCTATCTTTACCTAGTTTAATTACAGATGACAAGGAACCAACAATACCAACGTGATTTTTTAATTTAAACTTATAAGGTAATTTTTCAAAATAAAAAATTTTCCAATATTTTTTTAGGGATAGGGGAGAGGGCAAAATGATCAATTCGCAATGGCTAAAAAAAACAGCTTATTATGGCTTACATCCTGTAGTGTTATATTCTCCTGGGTAGTCAATACGTGCAACTGCCTTCACGCGTCCACGACGCACCTGAGTCACAATAAAATATCCTACACCTTTTTTGTATTCCAAATATTTTTCAACGTATTGGAGACGTACTGAATTTACCTCTGTATTTCCTCTTTCCAACTCAATACTGGTCAGTATTTTATTATCATTCTTATACCCCAGAACCGAGCGACTGCGATACTTAAAGGCAACATAAGTTCCTGTTTGAGTTGGACCTGTAAAAAGAAAATGAATATTTGTGATTTAAAAAATATAAAAGATCAATAAAAAAAGTGTTAGCCTTTTGCAGTATATTCTACCGAAAGTCCCAAAAACATTAAAAATCAATCTCAAAACTAAACTTTGAGGGGCGAATTCTGGAATGGGGGAAATTATGCAAAACTGCCGTAATAAATTAAGGCACTATTTTCAGTTCCCATATAGTTGCTCAACGATCATCGTAGTTGTGTTCCCTCTATTTGAATTTGTTTCTTGCGGCCGCCGATGTTGTTGAGGTTGCTAACCTATCTGTCAAACGTTTTTTAAGTAGTTTATAAACAGTGCCTGTCCGAAAGAATGTATAATTCGTTCATCCAAAAAGAAGTTTGTTGGACCAGTTACGTATTTTCGGTGCTGGTAATAATACTTATTTTTACGCCTCAAAATTCAGGTCTATTGAAAATACATCACAGGTGCGTATTATTCGATTATGTTTCTTGTATAATTTAAAGGTTGGTCGGTTATCGATGCTCATCTTAATAAAAATTCAATATTATCTGAAATATTTTGTAATGCTTAACATTTTTTGGATACACGTCTCGTAGATGAAGAATCAGAATATGCTTCTTCGACAGACGATATCTAACTAGCACGGAAAAATTCAAGTCTGAAAAATACATTTTTTTAAAGTCGACTCCGAAGATCACAAAATCACAAAATCACAAAAATGAGCATTGTTAAAAATGATTAATAAAATCAGGGGAAATATTCTCATTGTCAATTGTATTCAATTTTGAAAGAGAACTGAAGGCGAATTGTAGAAAAAAATATTTTAGGTTAAAATTTTTTATTTATCAATAATTATTTACAGTTTTATGATTTGGGTTTCTCTTTAAGTAGAAGTTGCATTTCTGATTCAATCCTAATGTTGTAGAGCTCATTTTTATTGCACCTCTTTTACCTAAAGAAAAATAGAAAACATAAAACTCTAAATAGCTATGTTTAAATAAACAATCGTAACCTCAAATATTTTTTTCCACGGTTTCGATTACGTGCGAGACTATTTTCCTTCATTTTATAAATCATTTTTACCCATGTTCAGTTTTGAGCTTGAGATAATTAAAAATATGGTGAAAATTTTGTTTAATCAAGGAAAATATAGTTTGAATATTGAACATGCAAAAAATGTATTGCGTTCAAAAATTAGCTCTGAACGTTATTTCAACTTTGATTTTTTTCAGCATAACAAAATCGTTAAATAGAAGTTTTATTTGTGCATACATTATTTTCAGCAGATAAACGCTAGTACTAATATTAATTCGATAAACAAAAAGATCAATGTTACTGGACACTTTTAATTACCTTAATCTATAATCATTTTTCAAATTTTTCTGGAGAATATTTCCTTACCTTGTAATTATTATTTTAAAACAAAAACAATTTTTACAATTAAAAATAAGAGTGTGATGTAGTATCATTTAAGTATTATTTCATTTACTGAGACATGTAGATTTTTAATAAAGCACTTTATAATAATGAGATTAAAGATCTTGAAAACATCAATTTTCTTTTGAAAATTTG
Organism: Andricus kollari; assembly: GCA_932074435.1. Taxonomy (NCBI): domain Eukaryota; kingdom Metazoa; phylum Arthropoda; class Insecta; order Hymenoptera; family Cynipidae; genus Andricus; species Andricus kollari. Next base: position 22,804 of record CAKNWW010348840.1, on the reverse strand, counting down.
TAAATACATTCAATCATTTTCGAGAAAACATTAATGAACGTTGTAGAAATGTATTTTTTTCAACAATCGAAGAAAATTGAAAATTAAAAGTGATAGGCTATTCATTTACATATTTGGCAAACGAATTCGAATTCATCGTACCCGAAGTCATAGAAAATGCTGTTTCTGTAACTGCCTAACTTCAGGTAGAATAGAAATTCTTGCTAGCTTTCTTCGTAGTCAATCAATGCACTTTTGGTTGAAATCGTAGAAAATAACATTGAAAATAAACGTATTGAATTTATGAAAAAACGATACATGTTGCAATGAACTGTTTAATAACAAGATTGTTTTTTTCATTAATGCAAACTTTATAATAATTATCATGAAAACCAGACAATTAAAATACGTATGTTTCAATACCAATGCATATTATGAATTGTCATAATATAAATTTAATGAAAAATAAGGAATGTATATTAAGGTAACCATGATAAATAAAAGTAATTTATTTTGCAAAATCTGAATAAGCAATCTCAATCTGGCGGCGCTGCTAAGCAAGTATGGCATTCGGTCGCATGTTAAATCGCTCGTCAAAATTTTGGTTGTTCACGGGCTGAGTTCGTGCAGTGTAATCAGTAAAGCGCTTTCAAGTTAACTAATTTTCACTAATGTTCTCCTTTCTGATGGTTTGTGAGTGTTACAACCATTACCGCAATCAATTTTAAGCAAAAAGCTGTTGTCTATTAAACTGCTAATTTTCTCCAGGTTGTTGTGTCAGGCATACAGTGTGTTAGTGCTGCCATCTCTGTGTCACGTTAGTTACTTGATATAATGGCTGGAAAATGAAGACCTTAAAGTCGAGGAAGAAAAACTGAGGTCGGTTATTATGAAACAAGACCAGAGAATCGAGGCGATAGATAGAGCGTTGGGAAGCAACAATTTGATTATTTTCGGTGTGCTTGAGGAAGACGACCTGGATCTGGTGCAGTCAATATGTGGTATTTTCAAGCAACATCTTGATATTAAAATTTGCTCAGACCAGGTTGAATCTGTTAGACGGACTGGAGGAAAAGTGCAGGACCAACCCCGTCTTCTCCTAACTCAGCTACGTTCCTTTAATGAAAAGAAAGTGATCTTATTGCAGCTGAGAGAATTACGCGGCGCTAGGATCAGCATTGCGGAGGACTATACTAAAAAAGTCCAAAATGAAAGGAAGACTCTGCTTTCATACCTTAAGAAGCTAGAAATTGTGACCTGAAAGCTTCCTTAAGCTATAATATAGTATATGTAGATGGCAAAAAATTCGCGTCCAAGGATCTATCAGCGTTGGAATCTACAATCCAGAATGCCAAAATATCTGAAAAAAGGGCGGAACTATTTGAAAGAAGGAAAATGGGGGGAGCAAGCGGCATACAGGGAAAGGTGAGGCGCAAGGCTTCGGAATGAGCACCAGCCATTATCAAAGAGCAGGCAGAAAATCTTACGAAAGGAAATTTTCACAATCGCCTATCATCAAGAAAGGAGACGCAGAAGAAAAATACAAATGGTTAAATGAGCGAAATGCATCAGGATGAGTCAATAATACTAAAAACTTCTCCTTCTGGAACTGTCACGGTTACGTAAGATATTTAAACTCCTGTACTAATTATGATAAGGTTGATATTATAGGAATCGTCGAAACCTGACTCACTGAAATTCCCAAAAACTTGTACGCTGATAATAAATATAATAATTTCTTCTCTAACGCTTTAAAAGAAAAATCAAAAGGTAGAACCAGTGGCGGTCTAGCCCTTTTCATAAATAAACTTTATTATAATAGTGAGCTCATAGATAAATCAGAGTATTGGATTGTAGTTGGAATTCATAGCGCAAATAAAATTAATGTTATTGTGGGAATCTGCGATTTTAACCCGACGATAGATACAGAAGTAATCCTACAACTTTTCGAGGAAACCTTATGCGCTCTGTCAGAGAAATACAACAACGTTCCTATCACTATATATGGTGATTTCAACTGTAGGGTGGGGGGATTGAGCCAGGGTCCACCTGATGTTTTGTCACACGCATTTCTCAATGTACCGGGAGAGTCACGATGTTGCGCACAACCGGAGGGGGCTGGGATTGGTAGAACTGTTGGAGGTAAATGAGTTTTATCTTTTAAATGGTAGATCGCGGAGTGATATTCCTGCCCACTTTACGTTTGTTAATGCAGGGGGTAAAAGTGTCAATGACTTGGTTTGGTGCAATGCTAAGGCATTAGGTATACTTGACGACTTGAAGGTGGATCAATCCACACATACCTCGAATCATTTCCTGGTCTTAGTCTCCTCTTGTTGGTCTCCCACCACAGCTGGTGACTCAAGTGCGCTGAATGTAAACAAAACAAAAGCTTGACGTTTCTTAGATGGTCAGACGATAAACGGGAGATCTTCTTAAACGAATTATACTTATCTCACAGACTAGAGGTTAATTTTGAGATATTCGACATAGATTATCTTAATATGCGCCAAAAAAGCAGATATGTGGCCAGTGAGAAAAAATGTTACTGAGAAATCTTACCGTGACAAACCTAGGTTTGATTCTAACTGTCGCCAAAGAAAATCATATCTTTCTAATGCGTTGAAAAAAGCCAGCAAGGCTAATTTCTCGGATGAGACTAAGTTGGTTTATGTCAAAACTAAAAAGTCGTGCCAAGCACTGATAGCTAAGAAAAAAGCAAGTTTTGAATCCAATATTCTAATGAGCCTTGAGAGTGTCAACGATAGCGAAACATTCTGGGATACAGTTAATATATTCAGAGGTTTAAAAATGAAATCGACAATCCTTTCTACAAAAGCTTGGAACAACTTCTTCCATCTGACACTTCCTCTCAGAAGTATGTCACCGTCATTGCTTACGGATGTGACACATCCATTATTGGATAGCAGAATTACAGCTAACGAAATATTTTTTTTCAATTAAAACAAGTAAATTAAATAAGGCTTCGGGGCCGCATCAAATCTCAATTCATTTTTTCAAAAACTTGCCGCCCAATTGACTCCTTTATCTCAAAACATTTTTTAATGAAATACTTGAAAATGAATATATACCGCTCAAATGGACAAAATCTTTAACGCACATAATACACAAAAAACAAGACCCAGCCAATCCCCATAACTACAGACCTATTGCCCTTCTAAACTCACTTCCTAAAATTTTTACGCTAATTTTGTTGGCTAGATTGCAAAAATGGGAGTCGTTGTGTCACATTATTCCGAAAGCCCAAGCAGGCTTTCGTCGTGGTAGGAGTTGTATGGATAATATTTTCACCTTGGCATCTGTTTCGCAAATTTACTTACAAAAAAAGAATAGACATATCTGTGCCACTGTGGTGGATTTTTCAAGAGCTTTCCCATCGGTTAATCACCCTCACATCTGGTCAAAACTATTTGATATTGGGGTCAGCTCAAAAATAATGAGAATTCTAAAAAGTCTGTATGAGAGAGCCTCCACTTGCACTAACGCCGGGAACGAGTTCTCGGAGGAATTGCCGGTTGCTGAGGGAGTTCTATAGAGAGAGAGAGTTTGAGCCCAATCATGTTTAAACTCTTAGTCTCGGATATCGAGATTTTTTTTAAACAAAAAGGTCTTGTGGGTTTCAGAATCATGGGTGACACGGACATTATTGTATTTATTTAAGCGGATAATTTAATTATTTTTGCAGAATCTAAAATGGACGCAATTAGAAAACTCAATGCTCTTCATGAGTTTGTAATATAAACAAACTCACGGTTAATAACAACAAAACTAAATACACTATATTCAAGAAAGGTCGGATTAGCGCAAGACTTCTAGGTCTGAAATACGATGGTAGCTCTTTGGTGTTTGTTCCTTGTTTGGAATACTTTAGTACGATTTTTTCTAGAACAGGTGCTTCCAAACTAGCTGCACATGCAGAAGTTAGCAGAGCCAACTCAGCCTCAACCTCGGCGTTCAATATTCTAACTAGAACTAAGTGCTCCCCATGGTCTTTGATTATAAAAATGTATGACTCTATTATAAAGAGTTCTTTATTGTATGCGGCCCACATTATCGGCTTAAATTATCTAGATGTCTTCGAAAAAGCTCAAGTCTGTTTTTTCAAAAATCTTCTGCGCCTGTCCAGAAATACGCTTGACTTCTTTGTCAGATTGGAACTAGGTCTACCCTGTGTGTCATACCAAATATGAAAAATGGCGCTGAATTCGGTGGCAAAGATTTTCGATATGGGAGTCTCGCGCTATTCTAAACTTTGCATGCTAAAATTAGCCGAAACCGCAAACAGCAAAATATTCAATATAACTGGCTAGGTCAACTTATTAGATGTTTGGATGGAGCGGGCATAAGTCACAATTATATGGATTTTAATGGTCCTAATCTTATAACTCAAATTGATACTATATCTGATAGATACCGTGATTTTTTCCATTCGCGGGATCTGTTAAGATTGGAAAACAGTGATTTTAGTTATATATACAGTAAAATTTACACAATGATGCGCAACCCCAGCAATATCTGCTATTCAAAGCTCCTTTCCTTTTTAAGCGCATTTCGCTCAATTAAGAACTTCCTCCAGATTCACCATTAAGTTGACCTCTAAAGCTGGAACAACTGTAATCTATCCACAACAGATTTTCCAGTTCTGCAATCTAAGAGAAAATGGAGATCTCTTACACATCTTCGCCATATGTGCAATCCACTTGCCCATTTGAAACCATTACTTGCGTAACATTGGTATGATAACCGAGAACAATCTTCACTTCTTATTGTCAAATATAAACCCTGGAATGCTTCGCTCGATATACCATTTTTTAAGTACATGTTTAAAAATTCGAGCTTTCTCTCTATTTGAACAGTACACTGCCCGAACTCGACCAATATGAACTAACAACCTATTGTACATACGATGTTATAACTTTTCTTTCATTTTGATATTTATCATAATTTTATTGTTCTTGTAATATTGGCCTTCCCTTGCCACTGAATCTTGTATCCTTAGAGGCAATAAATATACATGCATACATACATAAAGGATATTAATCAAGAACAGGGTTCAAATTTTTTCAGCTACGAAATTCTTGGAAGTTAAAAAGACCAATAATCGAGCGATCAAATTTGAATATTGGAAGTTGAAGTGGAATTAAAATTTTGACTTATTACTAACTTGTTATTAACTTTTTGCTTCAAAATTGATATCTTTAGGTAGGAAATTGAACTCTTCTGTTGAAAATTCATCTTCGGATTCGAAATTTATCTCCTTTAATAGAAATCGTATCTTGTTTTTTGTTAAAAATTATTCTGTTTTAGTTGTGAATCCAAATATTTTGGTTAAAATTCGTTTCATTGGATTGAATTTACAACTGGTTTTGATGAAAAATTACAATCTTGATTGGTGCAAATTACACGTCTTGTTCAGAATTCAACTTTTTCGTTAGAATAGAGTTTTTTCATTCAAGATAAAAATCTTTTCTTGGGTAAAATATCAAATATCATGTTTTTTGTCTAGAATTTTTCGAGTGCAGAATCTAATTTTGAGCAGACTGTTGAAAATGTCATTACAAAAATAATAATTTTCTACTAGAAGAAGTGAATTTTTAACATAAGAGTCTTAAGTAATTTGATCTAATAATGGAGATATAAAGTCACGGTTTTTTCAAAACTTCACCACCATTTGTTTAATTATTTATTCAGGTGAGTTTACAGTTAATCAGTTAAATAATTGTCTGAACAATGTATTATTGTTTTTGGTAATAATCACATTGAATAATGATAGAAATGGCGGTTTTTTGTGAAGCATTTAACGTTTTGTCAAATTTTCGCTTGATGTGGGTTCATATTTAATTCAGTGAAGCATAAATGATTGTTTAAACAAGTTAATTATTTTTATAATTATCTACATACATGTTAATGCCAGATAATTGCGCTTTTTTCCTTAAATTTTTAACCTTTTCTCCACTTTTCACTTAGTAAGGCAGTAGTTAATGCAAGTTAACTTTAGTTTCGGTTTTTCCAAAATGTTCAACTTTGCTTTGTCTTTTTAGTTATGAACAAATAATATACAAAAATTAGAGAAAATCATATTTTAAACAATCACTATCTTTTTCGTGGATATATTTTTTCTGAAATAAAACAGATATTTGCGATAATCGACAAATTTTCTATATGGATCATAAGAAATGTGAATTTTCCTTAAAATAGTTACTAAGAGCCTTTTTGCTGAAATTAATATTAATATTTATTATTTGCTTCTAACTAAAAAGTCAGAGCAAAGCTTAAAATATCAGAAAAATGCGCAACATTCTAGCGTAACTCCAAGAAAAGATAGTTATAAACCATAATAAATTTTTAATAAAATATTGTTTGTTACCTTGCATTATTTATTATTTCACTAATAAAAAGTGGGTGAAAAAGATAAAACTTAATAAGTATTTTCGCTAAATTGATTTAATTATTAACTCACTCCAAGTAAAAAGTGGACAAATACTTAAAACTTTCAGACAACACGCAACTTTCCAGCATTATTAAAATTGAATATTATTAATAGTTATAATAAATTGTTTAAACAATTAATTTTGTGAACTTGTATTATCTTAGGAAGGACAGAGAAATATTAAAGCAGTGATATCTTTAAAGGTCAGATTCGATCTCCGTATATTGTTACAAAGATAAATGGATTATCGATTATGTAGAATTTACACACAGAAAATTATTATACAGTGTCGTGATTATTTTCGTTGTTGCACTTTATATTAGCAGGTAATTTTTTCAATAACAACAAATTCATTGTTTATTTTACTTTAATTTAAAGTTGGTCAAAACGAATCTGTCCTTAGTTTTTCCCCAGAACGTCAGGGTTTCACTAAGAACGACGAAAATTCCCTAAAGAATCAGCTTTTTTTGGGTATGAATTACCCTCGGTATAAAATCATTTGGAAAAAGGTCAGCATGATATCTTCATATATTTTTTTGTGAGCTCAATACGAATCTTGAAATTAGTTTTCCTTTTCCCAGCTGTCCACGAGTTTTCCCTAGGCGCAAAAATTTCCCAAGAAAAATCAGCTTTGTCGGGTATGAAATAACCTTCTGTATTGAAATCATCTGAAAACAGGTCAAAGCATAACATCGTTATGTATTTGAGTGCGCTGAATTTAAACCTGACTTTTGTTTCCCCCCATTCCATCAGGCTTCTTACCCAGACGCGGAAATTACCCTAGAAAATCAGCTTTGTCAGACAGGAAATAACCTTTCGTATTAAAATCGTCTAAAAGCTTGTCAAAGCATGATGTCTCTATATATTTTTTTTCGCTAAATACAAACCTCACATTAATTTCTCCCCAGTAAGACAGGGTTTGTCCATAGGTACGGAAAAGTTCGTAGAAAAACAGGTTGTTCGTTAGGGTGATGCAAAAAAAGAAGTATTATTGAATGTCATGCAAGACCACTCGGCTTCTCAAAGAGTATCAAGAAAAAAAGTTCTGTGATGATTTGAGCGAAATCGATTAATATTTAGAGGTCGATTCCAGAAAATTGTTCATAATATTCAATAACATCCTCCAGAATGTATCATTTCCTACGCATCTGACGATATTGAATATGGAACTTATCGTTTTTCCTAATCATGCGAAAATGTTTCGAATTCCCGAGAAATGGAATCTATTTCAGTGCGTGTTATACATAATTAACATGATCGTTCATGATAATTTGCCAAGAAATTCCTCTATAAAGACTAACAAGATGAAATGAGCGGAAAAAAACATTAGGAACAAGGCCTCATATTTAGAAAATTGCCATTTTCACGTTACCTCCTGACTGTTGGATAATAAATATACTTCATAATATCTGTAATATTTCAAAGTAATGTATAAACTAAATTTGAATTTCACTCGAGGTTCGCATTTCGAGTTACAGCCACTTAAGGCAAGATCAGAGTTCGGGCGACTTAAGGCAAGATCTAGTGGTGACCCATCCACTTAAGCAAAATCAGTCTGAGTTCCAGCCACTTAGGGCCATATCAGTCAGTACCAGCCACTTGAGGCAATATCTTAGTTTTCCAGCCACGTAAGGCAATATGAGTCAGTTCCAGCCACTTAAAGCAAGATATTAGCTCTCCAGCCACTTAAGGCAAGACCTATTAAAAATCCAGCCACCTGAGCAAGATCTGAGTTCCAGGAACTTCAGACAAGATTAAAGTTCCAGCCACTTAGGGCAATATCAGTCAGTACCAGCCACTTGAGGCAATTTTTTAGTTCTCCAGCCAATTGAGACAAGAGCCTCTGTAGATCCAGCCACGTAAGACAAGATGTACGCTCCAGCCTCTGAAGGCAAGATAAGAGTTCTAGCTACTTAAGGCAAGATAAGAGTTCTAACCTCTTAAATCAAGATAAGAGTTCTAGACACTTAAGGCATTATCAGTGAGTTCCAGGCACTTGAGGCAAGATCTTATCTCTCCAGCTATTTAAGGCAAAATCTAGTGGTGATCCATCCACTTAAGGCAAGATCTAGTGGTGATCAATCATATTAAGGCAAGATCAGTTTGAGTTCCAGCCACTTAAGCCAAGATCAGTCTGAGTTCCAGTCATTTAAGTCAAGATTAGAGATCCAGCTACTTGAGGCAATATCAGTCTGAGTTCCAGCCACTTAAGGCAAGATTCGATTTAATGCCACTTAAGGCAAGATCAGAGTTCTAGAGACTTAAGTCAAGATCTAGTCGTGATCCATCCATTTAAGGCAAGATCAGTCAGATCAGCTATTGAAAATCCAGCCACCTAATACAAGATCTGACTTCCAGACACTTTAGGCAAGATTAGAGTTCCAGCCACTTAAGGCAAGATCAGTCAGTTTCAGCCACTTGAGGCAAGATCTTAGTTCTCCAGTCACCTAAGCCTTTGTAGATCCAGCCACTTAAGGCAAGAGCCTTTGTAGATCCAGCCACATAAGACAAGATGTACGTTCCAGCCACTGAAGGCATGATAAGAGTTCTAGCCACTTAAGGCAAGAGAAGAGTTCAAACTAATTAAGTCAAGATAAGAGTTCTAGCCACATAAGGAACGACCAGTGAGTTTCAGGCACTTGAGGCAAGATCTTATCTCTCCAGCTATTTAAGGCAAAATCTAGTGGTGATCCATCCTCTTAAGGCAAGATCAATCTGAGTTCCATCCACTTAAGGCATGACCAGAGTTCCAGCCTCTTAAGGCAAGATCAGTCAGTTTCAGTCACTTGTTGCAAGCTCTTAGTTCTCCAGCCACCTAAGGCAAGAGTCTTTGTAGATCCAGCCACTTAAGACAACATGTAGTGGTGATCCAGCCACTTGAAGCTTTATCAGTATGAGTTCCAGCCACTTGAGGCAGGATCAGCCTGAGTTTCAGTAACTTAAGGCAAGATTGTAGTTCCAGACACTTAAGGCAAGATCAGTCTGTCTCAGCCAATTGAGGCCAGATCTTAGTTCTCCAGCCACCTAAGGCAAGAGCGTTTGTAGATCCAGCCACTTAAGACAGCATATGCGTTCAAGGCACTTTAGGCAAGTTAGGAGTTCTAGCCCCTTAAGGCAAGATCATTCAGTTCCAGGCACTTCAGACAAGATCTTAGCTGCCCAGCCATTTAAGGCAAGATCTAGTGGTGATCCAGCCACTTAGGGCAACATCTAGTGGTGATCCAGACACTTGAGGCATTATCAGTCAGAGTTCCAGCCACTTGAGGCAGGATCAGCCTGAGTTTTAGTAACTTAAGGCAAGATTGGAGTTCCAGACACTTAAGGCAAGATCAGAGTTCTAGCTACTTAAGGCAAGATCTAGTGGTGATCCAGCCACATAAGGCAAGATCTAGTGGTGATCCAGCCAATTAAGGCAAGGTCTAGTTGTGATCCAGCCAGATAAAGCAAGATCAGTCTGAGTTCAAGCCACTTAAAGCAAGATCAGTCTGAGTTCCAGCCACTTAAGGCAAGATTAGAGTTCCAGCCACTTAAGGAACGATCAGTCGGAGTTCCAGCTGCTTAAAGCAAGATTAGTATCCTAGCTACATAAGGCAAGATCAGACAGTTCCAGACACTTAAGATAAGATCAGTCAGTTCCGGCCACTTCAGGCATGATCTTAACTCTCCAGATACTTAGGGCAATATCTAGTGATCATCGAGCCACTCAAGGAAAGATCATTCGCTTCCAGCCACTTAAAGCAAGATTAGAGTTCCAGCCAGTTAACGCAATATTTGATCACTATGATCCTCTCTACTACCTGCCAAGTAGGAATCTATTGAATTACCCTTTTTACGTTTTAAGTAAAAATTATATGTCGCAAATATTATTTTTAAACACAGTCTCTAAAGTTTAATATTTTAAGGGAATAATTTCACCCGCTTCAGAGGAGTGAATTTCGATAAAAAGTTTTAGGATTTTAAGGATGAGTTATTTTGAGTCTTTTGTATGAAAATTATTAAACATATGAAACTATATTTTTTGGAATTTTAGAAAATTTTTATTTTTTTTTTACGTTTTAGGAATTATTTCAACCTATTTGAGAGCTTTAGAGTGAATTGTGAACCCACATTCACCCTTTGTCAATCATGCAAATACGTGATTTTACTTTCGCAAGATTCATTTCATAGAAAAAATAAAACGAAACATGATTTTATAATTAGGGGTATTTCCTATTTTGTAATTTTTGTTGGGTCTTCTCAACCCGTGAATAGGTGTTATTTTTTGAGACTTTTGAAAAACGAAAAGAGATTATCACTTTGGTTCCCAATGACGAATAATTTGGTACCTGCAATATATTTTTATTTTTTTCCCCCAGGTCACTAGCCAGGTCCAAAAAATATGCTAAAAAACAGCCTTTTTTACGGTTAATCTTTATTTTATGTACTACTTTGAAATATTACAGATATTAGGAGTATCATAGTCAAATCTACAAACAAATTATCCCAGCATATTTATTATTCAATGGGCAGGAGCTATGATGAAAATGGTAATTTCTAAAGTATGCGGGCTTGTTCTTAATATTTTTGTCGGCTCATTTCATCCTGTTAGTGTTTATACAGGAATTATTCGGTAAATTATTATATCAAGAACGATAATGTTAATTACGTATAACACGCACTGAAATATGTAGAATCCATTTCGGTGGAATTCTGAATAGTTTTCCACGATTGGGAAAAATGAAAAGTTCCGAATTCAATATCGTCAGATGCGTTAAAAATGATACATTCAGAAGAAAATAATTTTTTTTTCTGTCATATTTAAGAACGGGAGCGAGGGTTGAAGCGAATATTTAATTGTTTGTAGACCTATTACAGATTTTTTCACGATCAGGTCAACATCATTTATTAGAACAATCATTAAGGGCGCAGCAACACAAATTTCAACCATTCTCATTGATATTTGTGTGTAATACGCCTATCCAGGCGACCAATATGCTGGCCGTTCCTATACTGCTTCACACGTTGGGTGCAGTAAAATGGAACGTCAATGAGTTGAAGCAACTTGACCGAAGCACACGCAAGATGATGGCAATTCATCGAAGTCATCATCCTAGATCTTCCGTACGTCGAATATACCTACCTCGAGAACAAGGGGGTTCAGGCTTGCTAAGCTTGGAGTTCTTCATCGAAAAACGGTTCTGCCTACAGCCTGCTCAGTTCTAAATAGTGCAGATTCTGTTATGCGACTCTTAAGTCACAATGAAGTCGTCCATGTTGTGGCGATTCTATATCGTGCCGCAATAGGGCCGCAGAGGAGCTTGGCCTCTCATTTCATTCCAGCGACACTATGCATGACCTATCATCACTAACACCGTCAGTGCTCAAAAGTCGTGTGCAGGGAGTAGAACATACGCTTCTACTAAGAGACCATGGCGACAGGTCCCTTCATCGTAAATTCTACGGCATAATACGTACAGAAGAGCTCTCGATAGGTTTGTACAACAAGTTTTTCAATTCTGCTGGATTGAGATCGGAGACTGAGGGATTTCTTTTTGCCTGTTAAGACGGCGTTATGGACACCTTAGTTTACCGTGAGTGCATAATGAATATACCTGTAGGCGATACTAACTGCCGAGCGTGTAAGAAAGAGCAATACGGGTACACAGAGAGACACAATGCGGCTCTACAAGTGTTATATTACCATCTTAGACACTTCTATGGTGTTGATCTATTGTCCGTCTTGCCATACGCCCAGGGGGAACGCGAGTCCGTTGTGGAGAATGATCAGTGTAAGATCTACTGGAATTTCTCATTCTCCACCACTCAACGTATCAGTGCTACGAAGCCCGCTATTGTCCTCCAAGATCTGAAGACCAAGATGATTTACGTGATTGAATTCTCGGCACCAGCCGATGGTAATATCACGGCAAAGGAGGAAGAATAACAAGCGAAATATCAAGCACTTCTTTTCGAGCTGAGTAGGCTGTACCAAGACTACAAAGTCCATCTTGTACTTCTCATAATCGGCTGTGTTGGAGGCATGAAGGCTTCGTTTCTGAGCCTACTCAACAAGATTCCGGCTTGCCAGAGTCAGGCTCATTCCATCGCAAACCGGATGCAAAAGGCTGTTCTTCTGGGATCACTTCATCTGGTCCGTCAGCACTGTTCCTCATAACATTCTAAAAAGAATGGTAGCTCTAAAAAAGTATTTGGAGATAAAACCTTTATCCTCGACTGTCCCGTCTGCCCGTTAAGGTCATCAGCAGCTAGAGACCTGACTCGAAGGAACAGTGTTGCACAATGTTATCTCGCGTAAATTTCTCGCTCTTGTGTACCTTCTAGGACAGAAAATGCTGAAGTGGATGACGCACACATTCCAGTTGCGTCGGGATTGGTTGCTTTCAGCAACCATGCTTTTTTCTCTTGTCTTTCTTCCTATCGTCCGTTGTTTGGCTTTAAATTTTCATTTTCATTTTAGTTTTTTTTTTATTTTGTAAATGCTTTAACTCTGGTAATTTATTTCTTTATCGAAAAAAGTTATTAGGATAAATTTTTCGTCTTTTTAAATAATATGAACAAACGTACATTGAATTTTAAAATTTTAAAAAAGTGCTCTCAACAATTTTTTTTTGCGATAACCTTATTTTCAGGTTAAGGGGGTCTCAGAACGTGGACATTTGGGAAAAACGGGAGGGAGGTTAAATTTTACACAAATCTAGTACGTTCGTTGATGAGAATATAAAAAGATCAAGAGCAATTTCGTAGAATTTATCAAAACAAAACCTCCCCTAGAGGCTGTACCACCTTGTTGTTGGTTGGGAGGCTTCAGCGTGTGGGACATTGGGGTCAAAAAGACCTCGGCCTGCATGCGTATGGATATAAATGAAAGGATCACTATAAAAGGGGTCTCCTGGATGAGAGGAAAATGATCCCTATAAACGGGATCTCCTGGTATGGATGATTACGGTATGGTGGAAGGGTGAAAGAACCTAGCTAACCCGGGCCTTCTGGATCCCTGGGTCGAGGCTCCTCCCGGACCGATTTACAGCTCTGAAATCCGGACCGTAATGACCTGCGGCACGCATTGCGACTTAGTAACAGCCCTCCATTTGTTACGGTGGTCTATAAGCGGATAGTTGAACATTGAGTGACCCACACAATGTGACCACCCCCCCTGAGCAACGCGCGTAGAGTGATCGTGCTTGTGGCACTTTGTCTCCTAGGGATTACGAAGGTGTCTTGACAGCCTCTCGGGGACACCAAACGACCTCCCCGAGTATTCAGTCTTACCACTGCATGCTTGGCTCTGCAGGGGCGAACCATTTATTTCCCTAGCTTCTCATGGGATCAAAATGGAACACGCAAAATCAAAACAAAAATCGAGAAAAGGAGGAAGGGATGTGGTAGAGGGGAAGACGGGTTGGGCCTTAAAGGGTCTAACATAACCCTTTCCTCTCTATCTGTCTCTCCGGCAAGTAAAATTCAGGTGGTGGCTATGCCCCCAGCTCCCTTGCTCCGTGTAGGTATTTCCAGTAGGTCAGTCACTGAAAAAATTATCTGTTGGCTGACTGAGGAACTTTATAATGAGTGGGATTTGGTCTCTGGTTGCAGACAGGCCAAAACACTATTGGGCTCAAAGCTTAACTTCAACCGAGCAAGGGAAATACTCAAGCTCGGAAGAAAAGAGGTCAAAGTCCTAACAGAAATGTTGATAGGACATGGGAACGTTGGCTATCACAGACATAAGATAAGGCTTGCGGAAAGTCCCCTCTGTCGTCTGTGCGGAATGGATGATAGGACAGCTACTCACATCCTTTGTCACTGCCCTGTGATGGCAAGAAAACGTCTAATACTCACTGGCAGTTACTGCATCAGTGAGTCAGAGATATCAGCCAACAGCGTGGCTGATATCAAGGCCCAAGGCCCTCTCCTTATGGAGAGGGCCTTGGGGTCACGCTTAACCCAGCTAATAATAATAATATCAAAACAGAACATTTTGTTATCTTGCATATTCATTGTAGCTTGCATGGTTCCATGGGAAAGTTGAATTATTACGTTTATCAGTTTGATTTTCTATGGCTAAAAGCATCAATATCGGCAGTAGAAGGCTGTCTAACGAATTCGACGTGCGTTTTTGGACCACAAGCCAGTGTGCAAAAGGAAATTTAAATTAGAAAATTCCCTCGAAAGTTATCGCGTCGTCAGACAACAGGCAGACAGACCGACAGGCAGAAATTTTTATAAAAACTATTTGTTTTGTTTCAGGGGGTCTCAGAACGACCAGAATTGACGAAAACTGGATATTCCCGAATTCGCCTAAATCTAGAACATGCCACCATAAATCATGATAATGTGAATTTGAATTTTTGATTATCTGATTGCATTTTCTACGTTTGAAACAAAAACTATTATTTCGATTGAAAAACAGTTGAAAGTAATTTTGTATAACTTTCAATAACAAATAATTCTAGTGCTTTCTTGTACTTCGTCTTTACGTGAACTCGTCGAGTTGCTGCATGCGTACGAATTATGGTCCGCGCAACTGAATTGAAACACATAATGTTCTCAACAAATTTTCCGCTGGAAGTTTTTTGTTGCACAAAATTCGCCTAACTCCACATGAGCTTCAAAATGCATGATTTATGCAATGTATCAGGTAAAAAATAAGAACTTTTATTTAAACAAAAATGATCATATATGAGTTACTCTAGCTGTCTCAGAATATTACAAATAAGGTTTCCTGTACATTTTCCTAAAATGATTTTTTCGGGTTTACTTCGAAAACGAAAAAAATTACCACATTTTTGTCTAGAGAAGAAATGTGCGTTTGAATTTGCTATATAAGAATTGAGAATATGAGTCTAGTTCCACCGATGAGGCTCAAGCGGCGTTGTTTGGCTTCGGCAACGCTAATATGCAGTGGCGTGGCGTATACCAGGTTTCTCAGGAAGTGTGAAAGTAGTGTTGCCAACTTCAAAATTTGCCGCAATCAAGGAAAACTGGAATTCTCTCTTATCGACGACAAGAATCAAGTTGTCAGCACTATTTTTATGCTTTCTGAAAAGCTTCATATAAGCCACGCCAAAGTCACGCAACGCCGCTTAATCCTCATCGGCGGAACTGCACCCTATGTTCTTTTAATTCAAGATTCGAAAGTTGTTCACATAGCCTCCAGGGGCAAAGCCGTTCAGCGAGAACAATTTATTGGCGGTAAAGAATTTAAATTTCGATTTATTTTCTGTGTAATATTTTTTTCTTAGTTCAAAGAGATTATAATGTACTAATAGACTTGAACTAATAATAATTAAAATAATAGCAAAATGAATAACTGCTACTACTACTACATACTACTATAATATACAATATATACTACCTTCGTGTACTGGTTCAGCTGCATCGAGGCGTGCCTGTTTTTCAACTGTAACATATTATATAGAAATTTTAATGAAAGAATTTGTTCAACGAACGCCAAAAGTTTGCTAATGGTCCGAAATAAACATAGCACAAACGTAATCGCCAAGTCAGTTATTATTCAGATTATTACCACATGGCTTTGACTAATAATTGGACTAATATAAAAATGGGTATACTCCATAAAAGGTAGATCACCTTTGATTTTGTTCAAACTCACATACGGTATGTATTTTTTATGCTGAATACAGATCTGGCCGAAAAAAGTGTCGGTCTTATACCGCTTTCAATATATCGTGCTCTTTCACTCCCGAAAATGTCGATTTTCTTCTACGTTTTTGGAAACACACACTTCTAACAGTTTTTGGTGTGGGTGGCATAGGTTTGGTCGGGTGGAAGAGATTTTGGGGTGCCTTTGAATTCGAAAAAGTTCCAACTGGGGTATTTATGATTCGAGGGCAACCCGATCTCTTCCCAATGGTTTTTAGTGAAGAAGGGGAGAGGTCGGGATGTCTTCAACTTCGAAACAATCCCGACTGTGGGCATTTACGTCTCGCTGGCCCCTGACACCATTTCTGACTTTTCCATAATCTCCCTTAAACCATACGTCCCCACATACAAAACCCGTTGGAAAGGGGTCAGGGGGTGCCAATAAGTCGTAAATTCTCCAGTTAATAGCGAATGCGACGGTTCATTTAATCAAGATCACCTTTTATTCTGTTCAAACTTACATATGCTATGTACTTTTTTGTGCTGAATACGGATCTGGCCGAAAGAAGTGTCGCTCTTATACCGCTTTCGAGATATCGTGCCCCTCCGCTTTCGCAAATGTCGATTTTTTT
The DNA here is from genome assembly GCA_932074435.1 of Andricus kollari. NCBI lineage: Eukaryota > Metazoa > Arthropoda > Insecta > Hymenoptera > Cynipidae > Andricus > Andricus kollari. Next base: position 6,142 of record CAKNWW010348840.1, on the reverse strand, counting down.
CTACGTTTTTGCAAACACTGATGTGTATCGGATTGCCTTCGAATGTGAAGCGATTCCGACTCAGGTCATTTACGAAAAGTGGGTATATTGAAGCCCTTTCTAACAGTTTGAAGGGGTGACTATGATTGGGGTGGGAGCGTATGTGAAAAAGTTGGAAAAGGGGTCGGGGTGTCTTCGAATTCGAAACAATCACGACAGGGGGCCATTCAAAACTAGTAGACATCCCCCCCTCCCCAGACACTTCTAACAGTTTTTGTTGTGGGTGGCATAGGTTTGGGCTATTATTAACAATGGAGTGTTAATAATAGTGTGTGGCCGGGAATTTAGTTTGCTTGGGACAATGTAGGTGATAACATGATAACTAACATCTAATAAATTTTCGGGAGTGAACATAATCGTTTCGGTTTATTCTTCTAACATGGCGCTGACTCATGACATCTAAGGTCAACCAAAGTCACCGCCATTTGGCAAGACACCGATGTTAAGGGTACGTTAAATAGGTTCGGTCGGAGTGATAATAAACTTAACATAGGTTCTTGGGTATTATAGAATGATAGGTTCTTTGTAATAATATAAATTTAATTTGCAAAAAAAAGGAACATAAATTAAGGTAATCATGATAAATTTATTTTGCAAAATCTGAATAAGCGATCTCAAGCTGGGGCCGCTGCTAAGCAAGTATGGTAGTCGGTCGCGTATTTAATCGCTCGTCAAAATTTTTGTTCACGGGCTGAGTTCGTGCAGTGTAATCAGTAAAGTGCTTTCAAAGTAACTAATTGTCACTAATGTTCTCCTCTCTGGTGGTTTGCGAGTGTTACAACCATTACCGCAATCAATTTTAAGCAAAAAGCTGTTGTCGTTTAAACTGCCAATTTTCTCAAGGGGTTTTCTGTCAGGGGTACAGTGTGTTAGTGCTTCCATCTCTGTGTCACGTCAGTTACTTGATATAATGGCTGGAAAATCAACAGCCTAAAGTCGAGGAAGAAAAACTGAAGTCGGTTATTATGGAACAAGACCAGAGAATCGAGGCGATGGATAGAGCGTTGAGAAGCAACAATTTGATTATTTTCGGTGTGCTTGAGGAAGACGACGTGGATCTGGTGCAGTCAATATGTGGTATTTTCAAGCAGCATCTTGGTATTGAAATTTGCTCAGAACAGGTCGAATCTGTTAGACGGATTGGAGGAAAAGTGCAGGACAAACCCCGTCCTCTCCTAACTCAGTTATGTTCGTTTAAGGATAAGAAAGTGATCTTGTCACAGCGGAGAGAATTACACGGCACTGGGATCAGCATTTCGGAGGACTATACTAAAAAAGTCCAAAATAAAAGGAAGACTTAGCTTCCATACCTTAAGGAGGCTAGAAATTGTGACCTGAAAGCTTCCTTAAGCTATAATATAGTATATGTAGATGGAAAAAATTCGCGCCCAAGGATCTATCAGCGTTGGAATCTGCAATCCAGAATGCCAAATTATCTGTGAAAAGGGCGGAACCATTTGAAAGAAGGAGAATGGGGGAAGCAAGCGGCATACAGGGTAAGGTGAAGCGCCAGGCTTCGAAATACCCACCAGCCATTATCAAAGAGCAGGCGGGAAATCTTACGAAGGGAAATTTTCACAATCAGCTATCATCAAGCAGGGAGACGAAGAAGAAAAATACAAATGGTTAAATAAGAGAAATACATCAGGACGAGTCAACAATACTACAAACTTCTTTTTCTGTATGTGTCACGGTTATGTAAGAGTTTTAAACTCCTGTATTAATTATGATAAGTTTGATATTATAGGAATTGTCGAAACCTGGATCACGCAAATTTTAAAAAACCTTGTACGCTGATAATAAATATAATCATTTCCTCTCATTATTATAATAGTGAGCTCGTAGATAAATCAGAGTATTGGATTGTGGTTCGAATTCATAGCGCAAATAAAATTAATTTCATTATGGGAATCTGCTATTTTAACGTGGCGGTAGATACCGAAGTAATCCTACAACTTTTCGAGGAAACCTTATGCGCTTTGTCAGAGAAATACAACAACGTTCCTATCACTATATATGGCGATTTCAACTGCGGGGGGGGGGGGGATCGAGCCAGGGTCCACCTGATGTTTTATGGATCTCGAATACGAATTTTCCATCCAACAAAATTAATGTTCAATAACACTATAAAATTTTCCACTCTGTTGGCGTTGAACAAAGTATCTGCGACTAACATGCTTGTCGTCCCGGTTCTACTCTTCTCGTTTGGGGTGGTTCAATGTTAACATCAATTTTAACATCAGAAGTAAGGTACAGAGGCACAGAGGGTTTCATTTTCGCATACCAGGACGGTGTCATTTCCACCTTAGTATACTGTGACCGCATTGTATGTCCAGAAGTTCCCAGCGATAGGTGCAGAGCGTATCACGCCAATTTTGAGTACTTATAATTCTGCCCTAAGAGTCTTTTATTAACATCTTTGTCGCTCCTACGGTGTTAGCCGCAACCCTGCCCTGCCGTACACTCCAGGGGAGACAGTCAATTGTCCTAAGCGAGAAGTGCCAAATTTTCTGGAACTACGACTTGCACACAGCAGTCTCCGTTGCACAATGGAAGCCTGACATCGTTCTCCAAGACCACGAAAAACGAAACATATTCGTGAGCAAATTCTCGGCTCCGGCCGACAACAAAGTCACTGGCAAGGAACATAAAAAGGAGAAGAGATATCAAGAACCCAAAATATTCGGCTGTTTCGTAACCTTAAGGCCATACCCGCGTGCAAAATATGTCAAGGCACTTGCGAGATGTATGTAGAAAACTGTCATCCTTGGGTCGCTTCGTGTTCTCAAGACACACGAGTAATTTCGTCATGCCCCCCCATCTCACGGCTGTGCGACGTGGCCATAAGTGTGATTTACCGTGGTTCTACTGGGAGCCGGTGTCATTTTTAGATGGCAGTTGCTCCCAGTGGTACCTTGCGATAGTTCTTTAACCCTTTATACACATATAATATATGTATATATATATATATATATATATATATATATATATATATATTGTATTTTAGGATCGGTCGAAAATGACAAATTCTGGGATTCTTAATCGCTACAACGCGAAAAAATAGAGCATTGGAATCCTAAAAGTCTATAAGTGATTGAGAATCAATATACATGCAGCTTGCTTACTAGGGTGGTCGAAAAATGCATTCAAAATTTTCATTCTTGAATTTTCATGCATAAATTAAATTATTTATGAAATATATTTTTTGGATTGCCTACAAACAAGCTTAGTTCCGGGACATTAGTTACTATGTTTTATTACTTGTCCTAAGTTTTCGACCAAAAACATTGTGTAGTTTGGAAGTAAAGCTGCTGGGAGAATTATAACACACATAACCTCAAATCACACATATATTAATCAAATTCAGCAAAATGAATTTTTTTTAATTATTCCACAACAGAAGAGTTCGGGGACGTCCGTTAGCATGTTCGCTATCATTCCCCAAATTTTTAAAGCAAAATCTTTATTATTGTAGAAAAAAAGCCCGGGGAACCTAACTCTGCTAAAATCGATAATTGTTTATGTATCACATGCCCTTAAGGGAGCAGCAATACAAATTTCAACCATTCTCAGTGATATTTGTATGAAATACGCCTATCCAGGCAACCAATATGCTGGCCGTTCCTATATTGCTTCACACGTTTGGTGCAGTATAATGGAACGTCGATGAGTTGAAGCAACTTGACCGAAGCACACGCAAGATGATGACAATTCATCGAAGTCATCATCCTAGATCTTCCGTACGTCGAATATACCTACCTCGAGAACAAGGAAGTTCGGGCTTGCTAAGCTTGGAGTGTCTTCATCGAAGAGCGGTTCTGGCTACAGCCTGCTCAGTTCTAAATAATGCAGATTCTCTTATGCGACTCTTAAGTCAACATGAAGTCGTGAATGTTGTGGCGTTTCTATATCGTGCCGCAATAGGGCCGCAGAGGAGCTTGGCCTCTCATTTCATTCCAGCGACACTATGCGTGGCCTAGAATCACTAACACCGTCAGTGCTCAAAAGTCGTGTGCAGGGAGTAGAACATACGCTTCTACTAAGAGACCATGGCGACAGGTCCCTTCATCGTAAATTCTGCAGCATAATACGTAGAGAAGAGCTCTCGATAGGTTTTTTTTCCAACAAGTTTTTAAATGCTGCTGGATTGAGATCGGAGACTGAGGGATTTCTTTTTGCCTGTTAAGACGGCGTTCTAGACACCTCAGTTTACCGTGAGCGCATAATAAATATACCTGTGGGCGATACTAATTGTCAGCGTGTAAGCAAGAGCGTTACGGGTAAACAGAGAGACACAATGCGGCTCTAAAAGTGTTATATTACCATCTTAAGAACTTCTATGGCGTTGATCTATTGTCCGTCTTGTCATACGCCCAGGGGGAACTCGAGTCCGTTGTGGACAATGATCAGTGTAAGATCTACTGGAATTTCTCATTCTCCACCACTCAACGTATCAGTGCTACGAAGCCTGCTATTGTCCTTCAAGATCTGGAGACCAAGATCATTTACGTGATTAAATTCTCGGCACCAGCCGATGGTAATATCACGGGAAAGGAGGAAGAATAACAAGCGAAATATCAAGAACTTCTTTTCTAGCTGAGCAGGCTGTACCAAGGCTACAAAGTCCATCTTGTAGTTTTCATAATCGGCTGTATTGGAGGTATGAAGGCTTTATTTCTTAGCCTACTCAACAAGATTCCGGCTTGCCAGCGACAGGCTCATTCCATCGCGAACCGGATGCAAAAGGCTGCTCTTCTGGGATCACTTCATCTGGTCCGTCAACACTGTTCCTCATAACATTCTAAAAAGAATGGTAGCTCTAAAAAAGTATTTAGAGATGAAACCTTTATCCTCGACTGTCCCGTCTGCCGTGTCAGGTCATCCGCGGCTAGAGACCTGACTCCAAGGAACATTGTTGCACGATTCTGCTTATCGTGCGTTGTTTGGCTTTAAATTTTCATTTTAGTTTTTATTTTATTTTGTAAATGCTATAACTCTTGTAATTTGTTTCTTTATCGGACAAACTTATTAGGATAAATTGTTCGTCTTTTTAAATAATATGAACAAGTGTACATTGAATTTAAAAATTTTTAAAAAGTGGTCTCAACAATTTTTTTATTGCTATAACCTTTGAGTTTTCATCTAACATTTGCAGTAAAAGAGTATACCAAAGGCCAAACCAATTTGTCAATTCTTTTGAATATTGAAGTGCTCACAGACAGACGTAAAGATACACAGAAATACAGAGTGACATGCAGACACATTCATTAAAACCTTTCTTTCACGTTCTGAGACTCCACGGTGGTCGGGAATGCGGAAAAAGTTTGTTGGCTCAATTTATTTCAATATATTTATACGTATTGATGGGTATTTATTACTTATTACATTGTTGAAACAAAGAAAAAATACAGCGAAAATAGAAATAAGTAAATGATAAACGATATTGAACATAAATAAATAAATTGTATTCATTAAGAAAGACTTCAAACAATATATCGTTCGATGCGACTTATACATTAAAACAGCTTTTTTTTGTGAAAACGCAATATATAAACCTGATTGAATTAATTATGTGAAATACATTGAGTACATTAATTTTATATTTTTCCTAATATTTCAAAAATTCTCGGTGCACTGATTCACCAGCCTGCTCTGACCACTTGCCAAGACCTTCAGAATTCTTCAATAATTTTCAAGTTTGCTCAACATGTTCGAAAAGAACATGCATTTTCAGAGTTACTGATAGTTTGGTTGAAAGAATGTCTTTTTGTAATTCGGTGATTATTTTATTGATCTCATCTGCAGACCCTTCCTTTCAGTAGAGAAACACGAATGTACCATTTTATCCATTGCTTTGAAAGCATATATATAAGGTACTAATGCCAATGGGCCAACCTCTTCATATATTGTTTTGTCACTCAAAGCATCAGCTTCCTTCAACAATTTTCTGCATGCGTTCCCCTCAAAGATTTCACCATGATAATTTTTTCAAATTAATTTTAATTTGAGAGGCCATATCAAAGCTTTTTCACGACCTACTAGTGGTACTAAGCCATTCCAAAAAAGGTGGTTGATAAAGCCTTGTAGCAAATGCAACTCTGGA
>CAKNWW010348836.1:1149-16637 GCA_932074435.1 Andricus kollari | reverse complement strand
AAACGAAGAAGTAGATGAAGAAGATGAAGATGAAGAAGAAAATGATGTAGATGTCGAGAATATGCACCGTCAAGATGACTCCGACAGAGTGTTTAATTTGATTCTGTTTCCAACAAATTAACGCATTCCATGTTTCCAATGCTGGATTGCCACCATGCCTTGCACACGATTTACTCGAAGGAACTGTAGCGTGTGATTTACCACTTATGATTAATTATTTTGCTTTGAAGGGTTGAATTACTCACGTCCTTCTTAATTCGAAGATAGAACAGTTTAATTATTGTACTGCCGATCAACAGGATCAGCCAGCTACTGTACCCGAGAGAGTGGTCAAACCTGTGGGTGGGGCGTGGCAGATTTTGAATGTTCTTCGACTTTTTTCGCTTTTTGTAGGATATAAAATTGATACCGATGATGATGTCTGGCAATGCTTGATGAAACTGACGGAAATCGTTAAAATTGTTTGTGCACCGGAGGTACACAAGTCACACTTGCCCTATCTAGAAGACATCATCAACCAGTACCTTCGTTTGAGGAAAAGTTTATTTCCGTCAGACAGATTGCGTCTAAACACCGTTATCTAACACACGGTCCTGAAATTATGCTTGAGTTAGGTTCTCTGATGAAGCTTTCACATTAGATTCGAAAGCAAGCACACATACTTGAAGAGAGTGATGAGAAATATAAAATGTTTTAGGATTGTGACCAAGTCATTATCTTAGAAGCATAAGCTCCTTCAGTCTACTGCGTTCAGTGGTAATTAAAATAGCTCATCGAAACGATAAACTCACTGAATGTTTAAGTCCTATTTTGAAAGGCAAACATTACGAGAAAGAAGATTTTGTAGCAATACGACAAGAAGCGTGCCAATACAATGTGGAAATGGGAAGAATCGCAATAATCGTCTGTGATAGCCAGAGGTGCTTGCACTTTATTTTAGAAATTTCGTAAACTGTTACTGCAAAAGACGGAGGAAAAATTTAAGATTTCAAAACTATGGTTGCTTTGGCAAAAAGATATGAGTTGTTTATAACATTTCCCGAAGGAACTGAATGGACGGCTAAAGTATCTTTATTAATGTATTCTGAATGTATATACAAATAATTTTTTCAGGAGAAGAATCATACAATAATTATTGATTCAGTCCTTCATCAATCAGTTCACCCATAAGTCGCTGCTCTACTCCCTCATCAAGACTTATTTCATTTGAAGATGAACCGTTCGGATCTCCTGCAATGTGGGCAATTAATTCACAATGCAGCAGATTATATATGATCAAAGCTTTAAGATGTACAAGGTAACCTGGTACCATGAAAATGGTAAAGGAAGTTGTTGGAAGATTACCAAAAGCTTTCGAAAAGTTCACAGGGAAGGGCAGAGAGTCATACTCAGACGTAGTGAATAAATTAAGATCATCTATTTATGAACAACTGAAGTACGTTTACAAAAACAGAAACTGAGGAAGCGAGAACAGTGTTCAAAATCACCAGGTATGGCAAGGATAAAGACCATAAAACTATTATTAGAAGATACTAATCCAACTCAAAGAACTTATATTAACACACGCGAGCATAAGAAATTAACTATAAGTAATATTTTGGAAGAAAACTGGTCTCATCTGACAGGCGAACAAAATTTTCTTGCTCATGCTGATACTCTTCTTTAAAAAAAATATTCAAGAAATTTGAAATCTGAACCTTGAAGTGAAGGCAGCAAACATAGTTTTTTACTTCGAAAGCTATTTTCATCAATACCGCAAAAATTCAAAAGTGAAAAAAAAAAGTATTAAGTTTCATCACATTTTTGAGGTTTGGAAGAAATTTTCACCAATATTTCCAAGCGGAGGGCTGTGGCTGGTACCATGTGCTGTGCTGCTCTGCCCCGAAAACTCTTACTGTCAGTTGAAGGGCGCATATTACAGACAGATTCAGGGCGCACCTATGGGCTCACGGATATCTTGTGCGATTGCCAATGTGGTTATGTGGGCGACTATCTGATATGTCTGCCCAGGAATTAGGTGTCCGACCTTCTTGACAGATTCAACGGTCACGATGACGAGCGCCTCCTTCAATTCACTTTAGAGGAATCAACACCTGGCCGGGAAATTGCCTTCCTGGATGTCATGGTGACTGTTGAAGATGAAGGGAGGGTGGTGACCAACTGGCATAGGAAAAAGTACTGGTCGGGCAGGTATATCAATTGTTTGTCCAGCCAAAGCATGGTGCACAAGATAAGTGCGATGTATGCTCTGGTGGATTCGCCCATAAAACTTGCTGACAGTGGATTTCATTAAGCCAATCTGCAGATCATCCGCAATACTCTTGCCAGGAATGATTATCCAGCCGGGTTCGTGGAGAAATTTATAGTAGAGTGGGTGGATTAAATAAAAAATACAAATAGCAACAACAACAACATAGGGGAGCCAACAACAACAACCTCTCCCGACTATTCACGAAATGTTGTTTTGCCGTTTGTAGCGCAGCTAAGACAGCCAATCAAACGGGTATTGAGTAATTTCAATTTGGGTATGACGGAGAGGGTAGAGTGCAATCTCAGGAAAAAAGTTTTAAAATCTCCCAACGACAGGCTTAAAAATGAGTGGAAATCTGGGGTTGTTTGTAGCTACGATTGCCAAGGCTGTGGTAAGACGTACATTGGTGAGACAGAGAACTATTTGCGAGTAGACAGGAAACAACACATGGACGACATAAGATTTGGTCGTGAAAATACAGCTCTCTCTAAACATGTACTAAATAGCACAGATGACCACGTTTTTAACCTTCAGGAACCCAAGATCTTAAATCAGTTCCGAATGACCGCAACAAGCGTCTTTTTATGGAGTCATTCCAGATTTTGAAAAACCATGCCAAGGTCCTCAATCCGCCCCCATCGGAATCGTCCATGATAAACCAAACATATCATAGTATTATTGCGAAAGGGGGATCATCGTCGGCGTGAACTTGATAATGACTAATTTATTATATTTCTAGCTATCCAGCTAATTTTGTGCAGAGATTTATAGTGGAACGGGTGAAAATCGAAGTGAAGAAAGCAGAAGTTCAAAAATTCCATCAAGAGCTACTCGACAAGAAAATGCACTTGAATTTTCACAGGAATGTAGAAAAACAGTTTTTGTCGAAGGAGCAAACTTTTGCTTTCCTCAGATCATCGGGGTTTAATTCAGGTACAGAGGGCTTTATTTTCGCATTCCAGGACGGTGTAATTTTCACCTTAGCATACCGTGACCGCCTTTTATGTCAAAAAGTTCCCAGCGATAGGTGCAGGGCGTGTCATGCACACGCTGAGTACCTGGAACACATACTATCGGGGTGTCCCACACACGCAGGAACGATGTACATCTACAGACATAATACGTCCCTAAGAGTGCTTTATTACCATCTTTGTCGCTCTTACGGAGTTGGCCGTGACCCGGCCCTGCCGAACGCTCCAAGGGAGATAAGAGTCAATTGTCCAAAACGAGAAGTGCCAAATTTTCTGGAACTACGATTTTCGGAAAGCAGTCTCAGTTGCACACTCGAGGCCTGACATTGTTCTCCAAGACTTCGAAAAACGAACCATATTCGTGATCGAATTCTCTCAATATCTATTTTTTTCTTAAGAGTTTTATAAAGTTGTTGGTAATATGAATCCTTGGTTACATCAAATTTCGATCTATAGAAAAGCTTACAACCCTGGTCCAATTATACAACATTTTCTAAAAACGACCAGTCAATATCATTCGAAGCAACACATAATCCACTAATATCTGCTCTTTTAAAATTTAACGCTTTTAGTAGATGTTATTTACGAAATTAACAGTATGCGAACCAGATTGAGAAATCAGACTTACAGTAAAAGCCGGGTGGTACGCATCCCCAGAAACAATTGGAAATTCGCATTTGGTAGTAATATTGTGTGAATTAAAGTCACCCAAAATGAGTAATTCATGACTCCAAAAGTCACATCTTACTGTAAGGGCCTCTAATAATAATTCAAACAGGTTGGTTGAAGTCGATGGAAGTATATATAATTCAAGAATCATAAAGCACTGAGAATCTATGTAGACTTTAGTACCAACATTTCAACAATAACAATATCTGATAGGTCTGTAGTAATTTCGGTTACATTCAACTGAGGAGAGAGAGGCTAACATGGATTGCAAGGAGCACACGGTAGCACGGTCAAAAATAATCCCCTGCACCTCAATGTTATTCTCTACCGTTGCCATATTGAACGAGAAAATTAATACGTATTGTTTACGTTAAGAGAGAATGTCTAGTCTATGACTCTCTAGAGGAGTCCGAAATGACATTTCGCGAGCACGTAGTAGTAGGAGAAAGAACAGCTGCTGCTACGATGTAAAACACGAGGTGAAACATTCGAGAATGGATGGATGGTGTCTATAGTACGCTTAGTAGTATGAGTCCGTCAACACCACTCAACCCTCCGTCTGTGTGAGTCACGGTCTATAGTGGCTACCGCCCGCTTCCCTCGTCCCAACACTCCTCTGTCCCGTTTTCTGACGTGATACCATTCGTTCAGTCTGTAACTGCTGTTTTGACTAATGTAGCGGTATGAACTGGAAATATCCAGTTTAGCATTGAAGGGAAGCTAAGATTCGAAGTCCTTTTTTTTAACTATTTCACATAACCATACCTTTTTTTCACTTCCTCATCTACATTTTTCTTTTCACTGTCGTGATCCGGCTCAAAGGACCAAATTTTGGAAATTTAAACTTGAAAAGTGATCCAACAGTGAAATTAGACGGGTAGAGTCAGAAGAAATGCTACGTTTTCCTTTTAAGTAATGTTTATTGTACCCATTTCCAACGTGAAAATGGATACCTCGAAGTTAGTATGGTATAATTAGTAGTACAGGTGCCACAGTTCGTATTGTTATTGATTAATTATGAGGAAAACGTTTAGTAACGAAACTGCAGGAAAGGGTTACGTTCGTACATAGGATTGAATCAGATTGTCCATTGAGCAGTTCTAACTGTTGGATATTTTCAAACTGCGTTGGGTTGAATTCAAAATCCATAATATTGCTCGCTATCGTTATTTTCAACGCTGGACTTCGAGAACCGCCGTTGGGTTTATTTCATATCCCGCACACTTGGCACTCATTTCATTCAGCTTGAATATCTGTATTCGTCTATATTCGAGAAAGGACAATATCTACAAAATTCCATTCTTCATTCTAGGATTCAGGTAAAGATTGCATCCAATATCAACGCTTCTAGCAAGTCTGATAAAGAGAACCTATATACTTGTACAAACTTGAATCAATCGTTCTTTCTAGAATTTACGTAGAGATCGCATATTGACGGTTTTAGAAATTTGATACAGGCAAGAGCCCCTAGTGTAACAAATCTGACAGAAACTTCGATCGACCTTTCTAGAATCCAAATAGATTAGGGGTAATAAGAATGAGCGGTTGTTATGATGAACTGCGTGAATGTCTCTCGAAATAGCACGCTTATCGGGACCGCAAGTCATACGTCAGACCTTCTAGAAATTTCAATGGCATTGCAGGGACCCACGTCGTTAAGCGAAAAATAAAGAAGAAGAATCTCAGAGGTAATGGATCCACTTTGATTGAAATTCCAAACAATACAAATTTGTAGAAAGTTCCAGAACTTAGAGAATGCCTGATCGCACGTGTAACACCTACACAAAAGATGCTTGTGGATTCAATCGGTAAAACAGGGACCATCCTTATTCACCGAGTCAAGAATCTGCGCTAGGAATCTACCTTACCGACAGTTTAATTACCGACTTTGATAATGTAAGTCTAGGATTAATTTGGCGCGAAAATTCAAATTTATATAAATTATCCAGAAGCTATTTCTGGAAAATTATTATATTCCTTAAAATTTCGGTTCTATCCACACTAAGAGTAGAAGCTCTTCTCGTCCGATCTCCGACTTGATGAAACCATCGATACACAATTCCAGGTCCAGTAGTAGTTTAACATTTATAAAAGTGAATTAAAATAAATCTTTTGAATATCTACTTATTATATTGAGAAAGGATAAATTCAATGAATCACCAAGAGTTCTGATTTAACACTGAAGTATATTCTGACCACTGATTCTACAAATTCAAAGGGATCGGAGTCAAAGGTTTCTGCGTCGCGAGTCAGTCAAAATCTAAACTCGGAAATCCATGGTAGTCGGGGGCTACCTATTGGGCAGCGATCCATCGGTCTCCCGCGTAATCCTACTCTTATTCACATGCATAGGTCTAGCCAATCAAAAGTCAAATTAGTACCATCTAAGTATTTCTGCGTATTAAACACGTGCAAAACAATATAATTTAGCTGTGCATTTGATTATGAAATTTTCTTAAACTACTGAGTCAGTGCGGTTTCAAAATTCCAAGTCTCTCTCTCCCACAGATTGTTACAATTCCTCCCTTAAAAAACTGCGCGTCATAACGCGGCTTTTACTAATATAGTTAATATCTACTTGGATGATAATTAAAATCCGCAAAATCCATTATTGGCGTTGCTGCAATTCTCAAAAATAAATCCCAAGTTACATTCGAACACGCGCGCCTGCATTCTCGTTTTGAATAACAGTTTCAGACACCGGCCAACCCGTATTTTGATCGACAAGCATTCCGGGGCGCGATTGGTGTATGATTTCAGTGAAAAAGGTGGATAGCGAGTTACGGTTCGTGAACTGTTATAAGTTTCCAATACTAAGGTAGGTGACGACCATACCCTTCCTCAAGGGTAGTTTCAATCAAAATTTGGGGTAGCTATTCTTGAATAAATAACTTAATGTCAACCCAGTTTCATATGCTACTATAACAACAAGTCACATAAAATTTGTATATTTCCCTTGACTATAATATAATTTGAAACACTTTTAACTTTCCTCCACAATTTATTTCTGTTGTTCATTAATTTGAATTTAACTTATAAGCGGTAGATGACACCCTTTCAAGGTAATATAGAAAAATCTGTCTTCTGTTTTTTTTATTAGTTCCGCACTCCAAAAAATAAAATTTTATTTAACTTTTATTACAAACATTCTATTAATCTAGTTTAAAAAAAAATTACTTTTATCAGAACAGTTTTATAACCTTAGTACAAATTTTTTGTTAAAAGAATAAAAATTAAAATTAAAGTGCAAGTATGTGGGTACATGAAAATCATACTTATTTATAAAAAGTTTGAATTGAACTTAGGTCAATAACTTGAATAAGGCATGGTTGCATTGAGTTTTAATGAACTAAATGAAATGGGAATTTGGAGAACTGATATTCCCTTTTTGGCATTATAAAATTAATTTAAACATATACATAATAACTATCCTTGTCCAACCTTAATTACTTAATTTCTATACTTCTAGTTTGCCAATTCGGACAGATGGTCCGGCCATCTTTCGAGTGGTCACCTGCATGAGGCTATCCCCCTCCTTGAAGTGATGCCACTGGCGGCAGACACCTTTTATACAGCTCGAGCAGTCGCTCAGTGGACGAGTAAACAATTGAATGTTTGCACAACAGCCAATGCATTTTGCTTCGAATCTTTGGGCTTCATCCTCTTGTAGGGCAAGATGATATAGCGCTAAAACCGCCTCACGTGCCCTAACAATGTTGCTCAGGGGTCTCCACTCCATTCCCCGCAAGCACTTGGTGCACAAGTGCTTCCCTCCCTCCTGGTCATTGATTTGGTAGGCCTGGTACTCAAGGTACAAGGTCGTCAGAATCCTTTTGCTGAGTTGGCTTCCCGGAGCCTTTACTTCTATTGCGAATTCAGGCATCATGAACTCCCCGGCGACCTAAAAGTCACAGAAGACATCTTGGATGAGGAACAAAGAATAGGAATGACGCAAAAGGGGCTCAATTACCAAAGTTCCGGCCAATAAATAAGGAAAAATGGATCTTACGGTATTTACCAAACACTAATCTAAATTTAAGTCCAAATCAATGCCTAATGATGCTCTCCCTCCCGCCAAACTATATGTATCCTGTCACTACAATATTCATTAATCATTTCATTTCCCGAAAGAGAAAGGTGGGGTTTTCACAACACACTGAGAAAAATGAATCACACTCGGCAAATTAAAAAAATTATTGTATCGGATATAAACTTCAACTATGGGTTTAATGAAATAAGATTTCTTTTTTGCCATTTTCACTGTAATGTTATTGGTACACTGGTACTGAGACTATCCTACCCGAGGATTTCCGACAAAAGCTAAACTCATAAGGTCCTACTTTTTAAGTGCTATTTTTCATTCTAATGAAAGTCTAAAGCTTTCCTATATTTTATATTATCCCCTCAGATATATTTCCATAAAAATTTTAAACTTCATGGTGAATGAAATTATTAATTTTGTTTCATAAGTTCAATATACCTATCTATAAAAATCAAAAGAAAGAGCACGTGACGGCCAAGAAGTCCTACCCTGCCGGTACTCGTTCTCTTTCCCTCTTCAGCGTTTATACGTTCCGTCCTCTTCGCTGCACTCTCCCTTTCACTGTACTTCTCTCTTCGTCTTTCCCCTTATTTCTCCCCACTAAACGATTCACTTCGAGTGCACTTGACCTTGTTAGACTCGTCCTCTATTTTTTTTGACCTACAGATTCCCTTTTCTAATTTTAAAGTCGTAAAATCAACTTTTCTCAGAAAAGGAGTGTACCCTCTCTATATATAATTTCCTATTGTATACGCCTTATCCAAACTAGAAAATTCTCTTTTTCTAGTAATGAAAACACAAACACATACACTTACATAACACACCAAACCAGTGCTTCGAATCTGTGCATCTAACTGATGACCTCAGAGGGATCGCTCCGTCCATCCTAGTCTGCCCGCATCCCCTCTCCTGCGGCCTGCTAGAGAGGCTGCCGAATGGCAGAGTGGGTGAGAATCACTTCGCCTGATCAACAAAAAAGGACGTTATTTACTGTGCGAGAGGTACGTCTGGCACCTCAGTGGTATAATTTCAGAATGTTGGTAACAACGAAACCCACCGAGATCCAAAAACACTCGGCGAAGATTGTTGGATTCGGAGTACTGCCTTGAGAATAAAGACGGGTGTGGCATAATAGGCTTCATAGCCTGAACACCAGGCAGCACCTCACGGGGCCCCGCGCCCATATTACAACTAACTAACTAGCTTCTCCGTCTTTCGTATAATATATTTTTTTTGTACGAAATTTCTCCTTATTTCAAATAATAGTCGCTTGGTAAATTGTATTTTCGTACTCTATTTGATCCTTCCGGTAACTTGTGAATTCTAGGTGGAGGAGGTCCGATATAATGAGGAGGAGATTCCCCATGTGATTTTTCGCCAGAATATCGGCGGCCTGATCAACCTAATTGGAAGAGTAAATAGGATTAGATAAATTTTTCATTCTTGATACGAAAAAGGGGGCTCATCGAGGGGAAAACAACTCCTAAAAATGCGGTCCAGTGGAGGTGGATTATTACGCATGAATCTCCAGTCCACTGTATTAACCGTATTACAAATGGTTCATACAGGATTACAAATTTATTACCTGGCAGAACAATAGGATTCCCAGGAATTACAATTGGATTACCTGGAATTGCAATTGATTACACTGGATTATTTGGATTACTCTGATTGCCAGTTCGAATAATCGAGCGGTCTAGCGGATTACTAGATTCGTTTTCCTTTCGGAGTTCACTTTGTCTTATATTATCTTTGTTTTATATCTTGATAAGATTTTATAAACTTAGGGAACAAAATTACATACACTACTGACGGATAGTATCGGGCCATTAACCGAATGACCTTGGCGATTAGCCTTGACTTTTAAAGGTGATAGTGCCGTTCAGAATACAGATGAAAATATTTGTTTGAAACCGATGGAAAGGTTATTCAATTCTTCGTTAAATGGCTTAAATATAAAATTATATCTTGAAGATTACTTTTGTGGCTTGATACTATCCGTTGGTAGTTTATCAATTTTATTAATTATATGAACGTGGAAGCATGATGAAATTCGTTTTAGAAAATTAAATGGTAATAACAAATAGTTAGTCTTACAAACGTCACCAATACATATCAATTTAAGAGAAAACGTTAGAAACTAGAAGACGTTTGGAATTGGTAACTTAAAAATATTTAGGAAGGTATACTCAATTGATTATACAAGTGAATTAAATAATAATTTTAGCTTGGGTCTTAATTAACGTTATCTACGGAAAAACAGAACGACGGAACGTAAATTATCTGTCTTTCTCGATTCTTAAGACGTGAGAATGTAAAGGAATTGGAGTAAGCGAGACACTCGCATGTGGAAAGCAAATTACGATTTTCCAAATGCGAGTGTCTCTCTTACTCTAATTCCTGTACATTCCCGCTTCTTAAGAAGCGAAGAAGACAGATAACCTACGAGAAAACCTCTTGTAATTATTGAATGGTATTTATTCAATTTGTCGAAGACAAGGGGAAACTGAATATTGAGCGGAACTTGTTCTTGACGATTTTTTGTTCTGGTATTCATAATTTTCAATCTTATTGTTCTAATCAGCTTCGCAAGCTAACTGCTTTCACTTGACCTGCGTGCTCAAATTTCTCTTTGAACGACAAACGCTGTATCTTATTTTCCTTTGGCATTTTTATGAATCGTAACACAACTGAAGTCAAGACAACTCGTTAAACACTGAAAACAAACTGACGCATGTGCTGACAGCTGATGCACTTATCGATCATGCACTAATCTTTCAGGATACTGCCCGCTTTTATCGCTTTGCAGTCGGGCAGTATGATCAACAACCTTCCCTCGACCTCGCGCGCGGAGAAACTTTTAAAACCTATGAAATATTTCAAGATCGTCATCATGTTTTGGAAATTCTTTGCAATCCAATCGAATTTACTTTTATTTCTGACAAGTTATTTAGGTCTTTGAACTAATATGAAATTCCTTAGTTAATGCTTATGCAAATGGAGACGTCGACATGATGTGACAGATATTTCATATTTGTTCCTTTGAAACTGGTTTATATACTAGGTAATTTAAGATAAGAGGTACGTCGTAATTCAAGACGCCTTCTTCGAAATCGTATTGAGGCTTGGCAAATAGATTTTCTGAAAACCTTTCCTCAAAGTTGAGAGTAGAGTGGAATCCAAGATTATTGTCTGAAAGTAACATCAAATCCATACATATTTGTTTCTTTCTCTTTGCAATGTTTATCGATAAACCTTCATATTAGACAAATTTTATTTGTTCGATAGAATTTGTAAAAAAGATTAGAACTCGGCAGCAAGAATTGGTCAACTTAAGTATACAGCGTCGCAGGACTATGATTTTATCAATGGCCTCTAGGTCTATTGAGCGGACTAATATTTGCATATTCATCAAGTCCTCCCCTAATAGCGAAATGATCTTGTTGCTAGAGCTTTCACATTTCTCACAATACAAGGGAACTTGCAAAATATTTCTAATTATACCCGGATTGTTCTTATGAGAATTAATTGATCAACAATTTCTTTCTTCATTGATACTTTTTGAACGATAGCTTGTGTTATTTGTTTTTTAACAAATATCATATAAATACAAAAAAATATAATGATCTTCGTATTGAGTATGATTTAATTTTACTAGGTCATCTACTGGTCAAACTATTTCAATCAAATCCTGCTACCTCAACAGAGCTTGCCTAAGACATGCCAAGGCAGTTGCGAGATCAGGACGGATCTGAGCCTGACTTTGTCGAGTTTTAGTTGGCTTCACCCGCGAGGACAGCCATCCGCGGCTTTATCATCCTGGAACTGACGCATCGCTTGGACATTTTTAGTCATTTTGCGGTAACGCTTAAAGTTTTTCATAAGTTTTATTGGCATGAATTAAAGGCAACATTCTAAAAATTGTGCTCCGTGAGTTTCACATGTTTGCTACAACTGTCGTATTTCAAAGTCTTCAGTGATTTGTAGTGCCGCCCGCGCTAGCCTTATAGATAATTTCCAACGGTAGTACATAAATTATTCTGAGATCACTTTTGTTGAATTCCGTAACTAAGTGTTTTTTCTCAAAACTCTCTGATAACATTCAAATATCGCAGGAGAACAAGTTGGATTATAATTGATAAGATAACTACTATAGAATATATTATATGATCTAATTAAATACTAGAATAATCGTTTGTTATACTGATAACCAACTTCTTCATTAATTCAGTCAGTCATTTTCCTCTACTTTGAAAACAATGAGGGTCGTTTTTACTCAGGTCTTCACTTTGGCAATCATCCTCAACTCTATTGGTGAATATAATAGTATAAAATTAGAGATGTGTATGTTTACATGAAAAATAATCTACTTCCAGTTTCTTTCGATACCTGCGTATGGTGCAAGAATTGTACAAACATTATTTCTGTGTAGTTTTCGAGTTAGTAAATGCTAACAAAAGATTTCAAATCATGAAACAAGTTCCTAATGAATACAGGAATTATTTTGTAATAAAGACAAAATTACTTTTGGATTCGATTATATTCACATTTATTTAAAAATAATTAAATTTTTTTATTTGAATCATATTTCATTTAAATTAACTTGGCACCACTAAAAATTTTGGTTCAATTTCGGTGAATTGCTTTTGCTAAGAGAAGAACATTCAGGGGCTACCGTTTTGGCAATTTGATATTTCTAAAAATATTATATCTTTAATAATATTTTGTGAAGTACACCAATCTACATATTTAAATAATTGCATTAGCATTTTGATTTTTTCCTATCATTCTGAAGAAAAATATCCATGAAAACAAAGTCTTCGTTGCAATTTTTGAAATCACTGCTAGTACTCAATTAAAAGAACTATAAATATAATTGATAAGCGTACATTAAAATAAATATTAAAATAGCAGTCGACTAAAATTACTACGTCTGATGATGAAATTAGTCGATCGGCGTGGGACATAGTAAGTTTACGTAAGGTGATAAATTTACTTGCGACCTTAAGTCTCCGAAAGTATATGTAAATTTTGACGATGAGAGCTTTTCTATCGCGAGGGAGTAAGTCCGCACAGGCGAACGACGCAGAATTATGTGCAGGAAGTAAATTTGGACCATTCGGGACACCCGAGTAGAAGTCGTGTCAAACCATGAGTTCCGTAGATGCCCAAACGGCCTCTTACGTTACTACATTTATGGATGGACCCTTATGAGAAATCCATGTTTATATTTGATGGTAAAACTACTCCATTTAGAAAACCGAGAAATGGGCAAAACAGTTTTTCTTATTTTTCTATACACTTGTCCCACAATATTGCCACAAGGGATTCATAAAATATACCAACTTAAAAAAAATGGTAATCCTCTTTTTCTTGTTCCAGAGTTAAGTTCACAATTCGAATGTCTACCTAATGGAGCTCCTATTCCTGGTGTTTCTCGTGGTAAGCCTTCTAATTCTTCTGACCGAAATCCATCTCAGAGGTCTCTTGCTCCTGCCGAGCCTTCTATTCGTGCCAGGACCAGGTCTCCTCCTGCCAATTCCATGGCTCCTCCTGCCAGGCATTTTCAGCCAAGGCGTCCTCCTCTTTCCCGGTCGATGGCTCCTCCTACCAGGCTTCCTTCTTCTGATGGATATGGGTGTGAACTTGATCAACTGGAATTTATTAGGCTTAATTCCTTTGCGAATGCGCGCCGGATATTTGAGCTTCGAAGATATACTTTTCCAGCCAATACATCACTTCGAATGATAAGAGGAAGATACTATGAGCCTGTGCCAATCCAAGAACAAATTGTATTATCAACATCAAATGGTGACGTCTTTTCAATATTGGAGAGTTTTAATAGTCTTACTGGAATATATTTATATGTTGATCACATTAGAAAAAGGGTGAAAATAAATATGCTGAGCAGCAGGGTTACCGTCCTGACCGAAAAAGAAGTTGATGAAACTCCAGTAGGTACCAACTGCTCAATCATGAGAAGTTATAAAATAGTACATGTAAAGCCTCGTGGAAACCGTAATCCACTATAGGCTTATACTATTATTTAAAAAAATGGAAAACTAACTAAGACATGTATTTTTCGCATTCGTTTGCTTTTTCAATTGTTTTATTAATTTTATACATACTTGAATTAAACCTTAGCAATAGAGAAGTAAAAGAATTCAGAGAACTCAAGGAATTCAAAGAATTCAAGGGTTTTAGGGAATTCAAGGCATTCAGAGAACTTAAGGGATTCTGAGATTTTTAGGAATTCAAGAAATTTTGAGGAACTGAGATAATTCCAGGAATCTCAGTACATTAAAGAAATTAAGTAAATTCCGAAAAACCATGCAATCCAGAATATTCAAAGAATTCAAGAAATTCAAAGTATTTAAGAAATTTGGGAAATTCAGCATATTCAAGGATTTCAAGATATTTCGAGAAATCAAGGATTTGAGAGAATTCAAGGTATTCAAGGAATTCAAGGAATTTAGAATATTTGAAGAATTCAAGTATTTCAGAGAATTTAGAGCATTTCAGGAAACTGAGTGAATTCCATCAATTTCAGAGCATTTAGACAATTTAAGGAATTGTAAAAATTTAGAGTAATCCAGGCATTCAGAGAATTCAAGGATTTTACGAAATTTAGGGAAACCAACGATTTCTGAGAAATTCAGGATTTCACAGCATTTACGGAATTTAAGGAATCCAGGAAATCGAAACAATTCAAGGACTTCACAGAATTTACGAAATTAAAGGACGTCAAAGAGTTTAGAGAATTCAGGGATTTTTGAAGAATTCGAAAGATTTCATTGAAGTTGAAAGACATCAAGGAATTTAACACTGAATAATAAGATATTAATCGGAAAAATATAAAGGAAAATTACATTTAATTAGTGTTGTGCTGAAAATTGAGCAATATATGAAGCAGCAGCCCCTTCCCGCCAGTGTTTCAGATGTAATGCTTTTTCCAACTTTTTCCTGTAGTTTTTTTTGCCATTGTGTAACACTATGCGTTACAATTTGTTAAGTAATTGATGTATGTCCTCAAACTTTGGATCAATAAAAAAACCTTTATTTAAAACAGCAAAACGTTCATTTTTAGGAAAAATATTTTTTTAGCTTTCAAACCTTAGATGCATCTCCAATCAACAAAAATGGGTAATACCTAAAAATTAACGTTGTCATAAATAATTTAAGTAATACAGGTATCAGAACAGTTCTTATAGGAAATCCTAAAAAACATTCTTTTTTGAATTCCCTTTTTTCGTTTGATAAGTCATTCGGAAGAACCATAAAAAATAGTGCGTAACTTCATCAGATTTTAATTTTCGTTTACTTTAAACATACATTATCTGTTTTGCTCAAGGTAATAATAATACACGTGTCAGGAATTGGTTAGAGCTGAATAAATTATCTGATGCTGATAAAAACTATTCATGTCAGAAAGCCCCAAAAATAATGTTAATGTTTCTCTAGAGAAAAGATGGTAATCAAGATAAGATAGAATCAGATAGGGAAGATGGGAGTGATGACAAGAATGATTTAAATGTTGATTTTGACGATAATATTG
>CAKNWW010348833.1:0-10974 GCA_932074435.1 Andricus kollari | reverse complement strand
TATGGAGTTTGGGAGAAATATAACCAATAACTACCGTCAATCCTACATAATCCTGTTTTTGCATTGTTATGTAAAGCAAAACTACTAAAATTCATTTAAAACATGATACTTTTTATGAATATAAGAGAAGAACATAGCTTTCAGTAACGATAATAGCAGCTGTAATTAGTAATAAAAAAAATTCGTGAAAACATGTAATTTAATATTAGGAAAATTGAATACAAAGATGAGGTTTTTCTTAAAACAGTTTGTAAAAATAACATTTAAACCTTAATAATTAGCCTTATAATATATGTTTTTATTAATTCATCTAGAAATGATAACTTTCTTTTTTAGAGAGAGTAAAGGCGCAGTGACTTAATGTATGTGAACGCGTCTTCATGCGACCACCCATCGAGTTCACGGTCTTGGTCATTTTGGATATGATTGGATATATAATCATTGGATATAATTTGATCGTATTTTATATTAAAAATTGATGTCAGAGGTAAACCTTTCTTTTATTTCGGCAAGCGACGCAATGTCCTCCATCACGGTGGGCTTTTGCTCCGATCGAACCCATTGCCTCGGTCGACCTCTTTTTGAGTGCCTTTCTTTCGTCTCTTAATTGAATTTCTGCCCGGTAGTCAAGTCAGTGCGCAGGTTTTTCTTTTTCATTTTTCGCTGTTAAATTACAGTGGTATTTATCCGTTTTAATGATGGCTAAATATTCGGCAACCAAGCCACCGGCCACGTGGTCGTAGTATGGAGGTTTTCCTTTAATTGTAGATTTTGTTTGCGGGCTCTGCCGGTTTCTTCATTTCAGGTTTCTTTCAGCTTCAATCAAAATTATAGGTTACGTTTTTCTTAAAGTTTCAAACAAAATTTGCCAGGCCGGAATATCATCATTTTAATTAACCTTCATTCGCTAAGAGGCCTGGCTGGCGTCCAGTACCACATAACGCTATATGTATACGCATGCTTCTACGTATATAAATAAGTATATGTATGTGTATACTCTTTTTGAGAAAACTGCCATTCGTTTGTAGGGTAATAAACGGACCATCGCAGCAACTTGCGAACTAATCTAGTCCCTCGGGTCGACTTCAAGTTCCTTAACTTCGAATCTTTTCTTTCAATTTTTCGTTTTAATCCCAAAACCCTTGAGAAAGGTAAGTAGAGTCAAAAACTCAACGTTTAAGTTTAGAACATGATCCAGAGAGAGATGCCGATTTTTGACAAGCACTTGGCTCCTAGATACCGAGGTAATAAATGAGACGAAAGGTATCTTCTCAAGCAGCTTAGGGTAAAAATTGGACCTATTCACCGTAAGACCACGTCAAATAAACTTTAGCAGACTCATCTTCTCAAATCGTAGTACCCTCTCTCTCTTTCGCAAAAACCCCTTACAAGACCGCCATCCCAGCTGGAAATTTTTATTTTACACCAACATTAACGACGGGCGCAGTACTGTGCCTGTAATGACAATCCGACAGTTGGCTAGCCCGTACAGGCGTAGTACAGTCTAAAATGCCAGACAGGTACTGGATCAGTGCTGAAAAATCAGCACTGGCCGTCAAGCGTTGGACCCGTACTGGCATAATTCTGGCACAGTAAAAATGGAATTAGAGTAAGCGAGACACTCGCATGTGAAAAACAAATGACCGTTTTCCACATGCGAGAGTCTCGCTTACTCTAATTCCTTTACATTCACGCTTCTTAAGAAGCGAGAAAGACATATAACATACGTTCCGCCGGGCCTTCAGCAGACGTTTTGGGTTCGTGGATATGATATGCGTCATACGTGGGAATCCTGTAGTTCGAGCTTTTGTTCGCTATATCTTCCATGCTGCGTGTTTCTTTGGATCATTTTGATAAGGTAAGTAAGCTAATATAGCAGTTTCTCCCTATTAAATTTTGTGAAAGGTTAGAGTAGCGCGGGGAAAAATGACTTTCTCACTTATTATTATTTGGTATCATTTATAAGTAGAAAATGTTTGAAATAAAAGTATCAGCAAATGAAAACATAACCTACAGATATTTTTCAAAACTGTTCTGAAATATCTGAAATATTTAACCTTCAGGTTTGAAGTTCAATTGATAACCTCAAATTAAATCTCCCTATTCTCCTACTTAACAATTTAAATCACAGCGATCATAGCAAAGAAAATTGCTTGATTTGAAGTATTGCTCTTCTATTTTTCTCTTCCCGGGCTACTTTTGAGAACTGAAAATGTTAAATTAATATTGACTACCACTTTCTGTGTACATTTTTCAACTTATCCGACAGTATATCACATGTTACCACGAAGTAGTATAAGGAGATCCAACTCTAATATAAGGATACCCCCCATTTTTCCGTGCCCACTTCCTATAGCATACCCACAACATACCAGATTACGTATTGTAGCGCCTCTCAGGACAAAATTTGAAACTGTTGAAACCCAACTCTAAAACCTATGTTATAACGGTTTCCGTAAGAGGCGCTAGAACACGTAATCCGAAGTGCTATAGGATTTGGGCACGGAAAAGTGGGGGTACAATTTTCCGAAATGGCCCATAGAGTTGGATCTACTTATACTACTTCGTGCTTGTTACCAAATTTTAAAAATGATTAGATTTTTCATCTTATTGAATGAAAGCTTGTTTTCTCAGGAATAAGATTCTCGACAATTTTGTTAAATGCAATTTTTTAAATAAATAAATTAATATCGAATATTATAATTTCTTAAATATTTTAAATATTTTTTACTCTCCTGAAGTAATTCGTTGATGATTTTGAGCTTTAAAAGGTAATTTTCAAAAATTGGATGCGGCAAAATTATAGAGAATTTTTTTTCTAGAAAATAAGATTTCATACATTTATTAAAATCCTACCATTTTAACGATAAGAATCACAAAAAAACGATAAGAATTAAAAGTTTGGTCAAACACCCAAAGTATTTTAAATACACTCAACAAATTATATGCATTTTACTCCAATGTAATTAGGATTAGGAATAACACTTATAACTGAAAGAATGGTAAGGCTGCTGGTGTGGATGATATTTACGCTGAAATGCTTGAATACGGTCGCTGTGAAGTTAAATAGGCTGTGGGGGTTGATAAATATATGTATCGAGGTGGGGGAATTTTCCATATGACCGGAAAAATGCGATCATCTCCCCAATCCACAAGGGAAAGGGTAAAATAGTTTTTTTACTTTTTTGCAAAATTAAGTACCTCATAAATCTGCTACGCATTACAAAATGTCGTTTAACAGCCTTGCGCAGCAGTATGCATTACAAGTCTGTACTGTGCACCCTCGTGTGCCGTATAAGCCTACTGCGGACTCCAAAGTATCGTATAACTCTACACACTAGCCATATGTACTGTAAAAGTTTTTTGCGGAACCATGCGTGCTACATAAGTGCACTGCGCATCCGCATGTACATCAGAAGTCTACTACACACAACTTCTATCGGCGAGAATATTCGAGTCCTCTGACTTTGACGTTAAGAAAGTAAGTAAAGAAAAAATGTGAGCTCAATAAATAAAGGATCATTTTGAAGGTCAAAATGTTGTACGCTAATGAGCCTGAAACGAATATGCCAAATAAAATTTTATAGCTTACAGACCCGAAAATCTGTTTAAAAGTAGGGAAATTTGACAACTCTTAAAGACGGTGAACTTTGGAACATAGTTTATTATTAAAAAAATAAAAAGAAAAATTCTGGAAAAATGCATGGCAGTATCTTAAACGTTTCTAAACAAATAGCCGTTAAAAAATTTGCAGAATATAACAAATTATTCATTTTTGGTGCATAAATATACAACTGTACTATCCTCAGTTCTAATAAAGATAATGAAATGATTCAAATTAGAGTCAGTTAGTTGAACTATTTGCAATTATTTACAATTTGAAAGAAGTATGTGCTTCTTTTTCTCTCCGTGCAAATTGAGATATTGGAAGACAGTTTTTTATACTGGAAAACAAGTGTAAGCAACCAGCGAGCTGCCGTTTTTTAATGGGATCGTCCTCGTCTTTCTTGGATGCACATGCTGAGCTATAACATTTTTTTTGGCATATTCGCTTTAGGCTTAATAACGTACAACATTTCACGTACACAGATAGGAGACCCTCAACTGTGCACGTGCACAGATGAATTTCCTGAATTTCTAAGTGTCATTCGCCCTTTCCAACGCAGAAAGACCCAGCAGAATTACCTCAATTTCTAAGTGTCATTCTAAGTGTCATTCTGGGTACGTGCACGTCAAAATTTAGACGTGCACAGATGGTACCCTTGCAATATTTTATGTGCACAGATGGGAGACTCCCAACTGTGAACGTCAAAATATAGACGTGCAAAGACAGCCGGTGTGCAGTTGTGCATGTGGCCAACAACGTTCACAGTTGTACCAGTGGCCACCGACATGTACAGATGGGCTCGTGCACAGTTGCTCCGTGCAAAGTTGTACCCTTCCCTTTTAAATCCAGATAAGTGCCTCAAAATTCACAGGTGCTCTTTATATGTCATCTTCTACATGTATATAAATTTTCTAGCTCTTCCGAGTCACTGCAATTAACCAAGAAAATTCGCACCTTTGCCTGGTCGCCACCGCTTACCTCTTCCACTCTGACTTTTAATGCACCCATTTTTACGTTCGTCAGAGTAAGTAGAACCTGTCAGGTGAAAAATTTACCTTTTTCGATGATTACATCATTTAAGTTTGCGCATAGTAGAAGTCTACAGTGCAGCCTCAAGTGATGTATCCTCTCCACTCCTAAAACTAACTTAGAAGTATTCGAAATTACTTTGACTGTGTAATTGATATAAATTAGTAATTCGACCTCGTGTATTCAGCAAAAAAATACATTAATTACATTCTTCGCCAATGAATGCCAAGCTCGGTGCATGTCCTTACGCGTAGACAGTGAGGCCGCGCGGCTGCACTAAAAAATTAATATCTCCGAAATTTAAAGAGTGCCAATCATTTTTTTGTTTGTTAAATAGACGTAGAAATTTATAAGGAATCGACATATTTTCATTTGAAAAAATATAAAGGTACGCTTTTGAGAGATATGGTACGGTTTCGGAGATACTCATCCAACAGTAAAGTTTAACCAAGGTTCATCGAAATCGGTAGAGCCCTCTACAACTCTGATATTCAGGAAACAGATTGACCTACAAACTTTTTAATCAGTTATACTTTTGTTTGTTTCACATTCTTTTCCTGAAAAATAATCTTTTCTCTTTTCAAAATTGCCACCAATAACTTCCTTTTTTAAACAGAGGTTGATCTATTTTACTCTACGATACCTAGTGAAAGGTATCCTTGTAAAATATTTAGTTTGAGTTTAAGAAAAAATTATTCAAGAATGTTATTACCAAATACTTCTTCCTATGATAGCCCCATCTACGAGGCCCCATCGCACTGTTACACTGTTAAACGACTTCGTCATCAACGGAATAATCAATTTTTTCTCTAATTCCAAAAAATGAGGATCGCTTATACTCTGGCCTTCACCTGGATGATCATTCTTAATTCTATTGATGAATATAATACTGTATTATATCTTTAATTTTATAACCGTTCCTTATTATTCCGCAAACAACAATTTGTCTGGCGTGATTCCCATTCAATTACAATTTCCATTATTTTCCAAACTCCAGTTGAGTTTCTCCAAAATGCATACGAATTCAATCTGAATTCATTCCGGGGAATTACAGAATATGTGCGTTATAAAAATTGGAATTCGAAAAACGTTAACTCGGTATTTGTCAGAATTTAACAACCAGAAAGTACATTGAGTTAATGTGGAAGCGGAAATTTGTCCGTCTTAGACGTGGAGATGGTGCAGATAAGCCAATTAAAATACTTGTAAGTTACTTATTGACGAAAAAATCTTCGTTACCACTATCGTTACCAACAAAGTATCTAGTCACATAAAATTACAAACAATTTGCTTTTTTAAAAATACAGAGTGAAAGTTTTAGAAATAAACAATTCTAATTTGCATTATTTTTGTTTTTTTTTCAACAAAAATTTATATCAAACGATGCACGCACAGAAAAAGATATCAAATAGTAAATAATTATACGGCATACACATATTACACATATTCTATACAAATATTCTGAATTTCTAAAAGATTTCATTTTGTAAATTTTAAACTCAATTTATAAAAGTGCCATTCTGATGTTTTGTGATCACTTGATGATATTTTATATCAAACTTTTTTATTCAATTTCTTACACCAGGAACGATAACAAAATTTATTTCAAAATTCCTGGTCTGTTCAAGGTTTCTTCAAAGAAAATCTATAAATTTACGCTAACGGTTCTATTTCAGAAAAATTGGAGACTTGCAGGGAAGAGAAAAACATCATTAAAGAAGAATAATCGCATAAAATGAAACTAATTAAATTCTCATTTGAAATATAACTATCTCGTTATTCATTCTTGAAGCTATTCACGTTTAAGTATTATTAAAATTTTAACTTAATAATTCAAAAACTAGCAGTAAACAAGTTAACTTATTTATCGAATGAATGATTCTAAATAATAAAATGTGCTTTGAAAAATTCTTATTTGCGTAATTTTAATATTTTTATGGATGTCACATTTTTTAAGTTCCTGGATATCTTAACTGCCTTCATAATTTTTGTACAGCCATTTATTTGCTGATCTTCTTCATGTTTACGAAATTTATATGTACAATTGATTAAATTTAGAAATCCTTGAATTTCAATATTAAATTAAACATTTTTTATTACTTTTTATTATTTTTAAATTATTGGTTTATGATTTTAGGTATTAAAAACATAATTTCCAAATAGTAGATATGTATAATTGTATATCGTATATGTCCACAGTATCAATTTTTTAGATAATTTATTCATAAAATTTTTGGTGCAATTTGTTTGTAAAATTAGCAAGTAGTATCATGACCTTGTCGAAAAATAAGAAAGTAATTTTATCGCGACAATATTAAATTGAAAACGAATAATCGATCATATTCACTATTGGACATTAAAATTTGTTTATAATAAATAATATTACTTATCAATCCTTTATCACATCCATAGACCCCATTGAATCAAATCCAAGAAATACTGAGAGTAGAAAAGTTGTCTACCAAAAGATATAACAAAAAGGAAAGAATAAACATTTATTTGATATTTGCCTTGAAATACAATTTTAAACCATAACTATTCAAAAATCGCTTGCACGTATCAATTCTAAATTTAACTAGAAATTTAAAAAATCCAAAATCAATTAAGTAATTCCTTTCTTCAGGCAGGCGTTGACTGCCCGGATTGTTTTCCGCCTAACCTGCAGTCTTCTTCGGAGTTCCGCTATTTCTTCGTTCCACCAATAGTTGGTGCGTCAGCTGTTTCGCATCTTCTTCTGGGGCATTGACTCATCGCAGGGCCGTTAAATGAGTTGCATTGTAGCATCCACAAAGGTTTCCACTGCATTCTTTTGCTCGACTGTATTCTGCAAGGCAAATAGGGCTACTTTCTCTTCTCCTATGACATTGTCCATCTATTTCTGGTCAGTCTTCTTAGTATTCCATTCCAACTGTTTGCGGCGCTGTGTCCTGATCTGTTGTGTCCTGCCTAATCTAAAGCTAATGTACTGGTAATCGCTGCCGGTGTAACATGCGATCACCTCCCAGCTTTGGATTAGTGGAACCAGACTTTCTGACGGCAGAGTGATGACCGGTATCGACCCTTTTTACCCTGTTCGCCTAAAGGTTGTCGTTCGTCCTGCACACACTTATGATCAGCGAGTCGACTTCCTTATCGCAGAATAATTGCGTGAGGAGGTCGTCAGCTGTTCGGCTCCGATTGAGATTTTCTTGCAGTATCCAGATCATCTAATGTTCTTAACTGTGGCCTGTCTAAAGACTTTGCATGCGCCTGATCCTAAAACACGTTTGAGATACTCCGGTTTTTCCTTCATTTCTGCGCAGAGCAAGCACCCTGGATTGGTAACCATAGCCCAGGCACTTAAATATCTATCAATAGGTATTCTAAGTTTCATCCTACTGTTGAATTACCCCAGTTTTATGCAGGAGGCTTACAACAGCTTACTGGCTTCTTGTTCATTGATCTCAACAATGACCAGGACATGTCCTCTGGCTTTGAGATGTCGTATCAATGCACCTTCGATATCTTTCTTTATGGTAACAGTTTATCTAGTTCTAATAAGACATCTCCAGTTCGTGTGCCGCGGGTCGACTTAATGTCAGTCTAAGTCTCTTCTCGTTTCAACTTTGACCTAATGGCCCATGGAACCTCTGCATAGGACTTTCCCTCTGTGGGTTTTTTGAAGACTGGCTCGGAAAGCGTTTTCTGCTGGTCTTATAGCGGCGTCTCTTTTCTTGCGCGGTTTCCTCTGGATGTTTCTTGCTTTTCGCAGTGGTCATCCTTTGAGGGGAAGCATCCGCTTTTGGTAGGGTGGCCCCTTCATTTGATTTTTTTCTCTAGAATAATCTTTAATTTGCAGGTCTTGTATCGTCTTTTTTTTCTCGATGGGCGTATCAGCCTCTTTCGTGCCTTCCGCTTCTCGTTAAGCGGTTGTGAAGCAGCATTTACTTCGCAAAATGAATCCTGAATAATTAGACTGAGTCCGGAGCACACCCAGTGGCTCGCAGCAGGAACTGATCATTGTTTTTTTTTGGTTTAGTCTTCACTAAGTCTGGATTGCCACCTCGGGACGCGCCGCGTATGGGTTGAGGACTCCTAGAGCGGGGTGTTTGGCATTAAGTGAGACGTGGAAACCCGTTGAGAACCTGAGGTGCGAAATTCCAGACAATCCTAAAACTTTCTGAATCATCACTGATAAACATTTAAAAAGATAGGCACGCTACCCTTCAAATACAGAACTTTTCTCGCATAAAAAATGATTCCGCATCGGTGTACCAAATTGCGCATGCCCACACCATTAAAGATATTTAAGTGCATCAATTATATAATTTATATGCTACATAAAACATAAAAATATAAATTACAGAGACGGACGGTTTAGATTCAGGTTCAGTAGTTAAAAAGCGATTGCTTGCATTGCCAAACTTGATCGATACAGATTCAAATTAAATTTCTGTCGGACTCCCAAAATCACGGATTTGATCAAATCATCTTGATTTTTCTTCAACATGTTCCGGACGTTAACGGATAAAAATCGAATTACATTTCGCATGGCCAAACTGAAAATTGCAAATTGATTATGGAATTTAGACAACTTTACCGGAAACCGATTTCTGTATAAAATTTCAAGCCACTATGGGTTCATAATATAACAATATAGTTTAAAAATCAGTAATACTTTGTTTCTTCTTGCAGAGTTAAGTTCACAGTTTGACTGTTTACCTGATGGCACCCCTATTCCTGGTGTTCCTCGTAGCAAATCAACTTCTTCTTCTTCTTCTGACACACAACATTCTCCAGCCAGTAATCTTCCTCCTGCCGAGGCTTCTCTTCGTGCCAGGTCCAGATCTCCTTCTGCCGGACATATAGCTCCACCTATCACGCTCATTGCTTCTTCTGAAGGACGCGAATATGGTCTTGACCAACTTGAATTTCTTCGGATTTCTCCAAATAATAATCCGAACCGGGTATACGAGCTTCGCAGATACACTTTTCCTGCAGATAGACGAATTAAAGTACTCGTAACAAGGAAGGTTTTTGGGCTCGTGCCAGCCCAAGAGAAAATTGTATTATAATCATTGAATGGCGACGTCTTTGCAATACTGGAAAGCAGTAATTATTTTGCTAAAATATATGTATACTATTCTCACAATCGCCAAAGTGTACGGATAAAACTAAACATAGAAAGCGGCACGATTACCCCATTGAGCACAAATGAAATCAGGGAATGGCCAGTAGGCCCCAACCGCAGAATCAACTATTTTTTTGCAGTAGAGTGTGTAAGCTAGAATCCTCGACATAATTAATTCAATCACAATGTTACGAGTAACTTGCAATATTATGAAATAATAAAATGTCAATATATTAGCTGTATTAAATGCGTTATCGAACCGTAAAACGAAACTCCTGAAAGAAGCATCAATTTCCGAGAAAACCTTTGTCAAAGGAACGGCGCGTCCCCAAAAATTCTCATTTTGATACATAAAGAGTTGCATAACATTTTTATTATTGGATATAAAAAAGGAGCGCTTTAAAAAAATAACCATGTGCAAGAAAGCCCTTATCCAATATCGGCGTGTCCCAGAAAATGCAAATTTTAACACCTAAAAAGTTTCGTAACTGTTTTATTTTTGAATTTAGGAGAAGAAAAAAAGTACTTTTGAGGAATTACTTACGTCTATCAAATTGCGAATGGATCATCCCATAAGATGCAACCACATCCGAGAAAACCCCTTATCAGTGGTTCGGCGCGTCCGCAATAACGAAAATATCGACACACAAAGAGTTGCATAACTTTTTTATTTGTTGTATCAATAAAAAAAGGAATATTTTCGAGCTATTGCTGAGCTCTATTAAATGGGGAAAAGAAAAGGCAAAAACATAAAATTAATTTAATCAAAAAATGTGAAACATGGATTTTGACCCACCTGTTCATCGAACTGGACCATAATGTTCTACAGAAACATGAGTTAGTTTTTAGGCCAATAAAACGAAAGAGATGAATTATCTACTAAAACGATAAATCTGCAACCAAAAAAATTAGTTTTTGAAAAAATATTTGCTTTTTACCACTACATATTATTAGTTGTCAATTTCCAGTTGAACACGTTGATTTTTAACAAAAATTATGTTAATCTTCAAAAGCTTCGTCGTTCAATCTGACCCTTCTCGATATTCAATACGAGTCCCACCGTACTAAAGAATTCTTCTATATCTGGCCGCTTCAATTTGAATAGTGAAGATGAAAAAATAGTTGCAACATGAATGAAACTTAATGATTGTCCTAAAAAAGACCTGTAAACTGCATATCGAAAGTAACTAAAAAAGCAGTTCCAGCCTAAACGTACGGACATTCCGTA
>CAKNWW010348821.1:0-12529 GCA_932074435.1 Andricus kollari | reverse complement strand
CTTACTTCTATCATTAACTTATGACGGTAGAAATTGTTTAAAATCATTATTTGACACCCAACGCAGGTAGGGGTCAATTGACCGCTCGTTGTAACCAAAGTTGGAAGAGAATCCCCGTATTTCTAGAGTTAAAGCGCTTACACCAGTAGCTGTTCCTTGGGCAGGGGCATCTCTGATACTTTTGATATATTGGCTGCTTTTTCAGGAGCCCGCTGGATGCTTTTCTTGCAAAAGATATGATTTGAATTCGTGTTAGCGGCTCTTGGAGATATTTTTGGATTCTAACTCATATTCATGGTATTGTCCACGGTCAGCTTTTTCGAAATTTTGAGTAATTCGTTTGACGTCACCAATACTGTACTTACTAGATCGCTTCTTGCTAATACAAGCGACACAGACTAATATTACTATTGAGATTTAAAAAGAGAAAAAACTAGGTAATTAATCCCAGGATTGGTGATAAACCTAATCCAATATGAGTAGTACGAATAACGGTTCAATGATTTTTGCGGAATGCCTTGTGATCACTGAATGCTTCTAATTTCTTCTGGATCTCCCATAGAAATTCTGTTTTTTTTGTCGGTAAGTAACGCCTCCTTTTTATGATCTTATATGGATTAATTCCGTGATGTTGATCTTATTGTTGTTATGTCCAACGGCAGGTGATAGTTTTGTCAGGTCTAAATATAGAGGTGGCTTATAAATAAACTCCGTAGAATGTGGAATAACTGAAAGACTGGCTAAAATTTAGGACAGTGTTTTCAATATACAGCCTGGACGTAGCTGGTCTATTTCCAAATTTGATAACTGAAGTTTTATTAAACTGCTTCCTATCCAGAGAATTCATCCATCCCGCTAAAGTCTTCACCTTGATCCAATATTAGTCGCTCTGGTATGAAATTTTGATATCGCAGATTTTAAACGTGTCTTGTGTTGAGTGGAGCAGTAGCTCACTTTCGCAAGTTATACTGGACAGTGTCTCGTGGATGATAAGACCTCCATTGCAGAGATGATATTGCTGAAGGTACTTACATTCCAAGAATTGATCTTTAGTCCTTAGGATGTAGGTTCTTTGACATTCATTTACGGCAATATATCTAGAAGTAAAATTTATATACTCCCGAAAATAGTTGGTTACACATATTTCTGGAGGTACGGATATTGAATGAATATGGTAGAGTAGATAATCCTATTTGTCGAGCAGCGGTATATCCAGTACGAGCCTTAAAGATCCATTTCTCATCATGATTGTTGATGTTCATGATTATGCCAATTTCTCGATACTGACTTTTGGTCCTCGAGCAGGAAACATGAGTTTGGGAGCATGGTCCTCTACAAGTCGATATACAACCTCTAGTTGGTTGGTGGTTAACAGAGAGGATTGTAGATGTTCTCTTGTAGCGTCGCACAGTGGGGCCAAACCGAAAAAACCCGGACGAAAGTCCAAAAAGTGAAGAAATCGTCTTTAAATTGACGATTCCGAAGTTTCCGGGGTCGCTGATCACGAATCTGAACTCAGATTTGCAAAATTCAAGATGGCGGATCCAATATGGTGGACACGATTTGTAAAATGTACGTAGATTTTGCCCAAGATTGGTATATGGGGGTTCGCAGGGTCGCTGATTACGAATCTGAACTCAGATTTGCAAAATTCAAGATGGCGGATCCAATATGGTGAACACGATTTTTAAAATGTCAGTTGATTCTGCCCAAGATTGGTATATGAAGGTTATAAGGTTCGCTGACCACGAATCTGAACTCAGCTTTTCAAAATTCAAGATGGCGGATCCCATATGGTAAACACGATTTTTAAAATGTAGATAGATTCTGCTCAAGATTGGTATATGGGAGTTTTGTTGAATCTAAAAGACAATTTCAATAATAATAACAGTATTATTATAATTCCTTAAGATTTTTAATTGAAATTAATTATTAAGTGTGTTTCATTCAGAATATAATGTTTGAATTTAATACAAATAGCTTCCCTCTTAAAATTGGATATAATTACAGTCAATTTTTCCAAAAAATATTGAGTACTGAAAAAAATAGAGTTTATACATTTTTGATCGAATAGTATGCTCTATAATAGTCGCAAATGTGCGCAGGAATGACGAGAGTTTCAAGTTTCAACTAGTTGAATCAGCCTCCGCTTCTGTTGCGTGCGCTGTCATACGGACTGTTTACTAGAGCGGAGTGAAAATGATCAAATTAGTTGAGTCGTTTGAGCTGAGCGAAAAAATTTTTTGGGTCGACATCCGAAAAAAGTAAAAAAAAAATTTGAAATCGGTTGATATCTTCTGTTCTCTTTTTTTATTTCAAAATTCCAATTTTTGAAAATTTCCCTATTGCTGCGAGAATTATGGCAAATTTATTCTATGTACAGTTTTTGCTAGTGAATAATAATAAAAAATTATAATTTGAAGCAATATTTTTTGCTCAATTTAGAATTTTTTCAAAATGGCCAAAAAAACTGTTCTTTTTAAAAAATTTTCAAAAATTGAATTTTCAAATCAAACAAGAGAACAGAAGATATTAACTGATTTCAAAAATTTGTTTTCTCACTTTTTCCGGATGTCAACCCACAAATTTTTTTCGCTCAGCTCAAAAGATTCGACTATTTTGATCATTTTCAATCCGTCCTACTGTTTACTCTTTAGAGAGCGAAAGCGTTATTCACGCAACGCATATATTTTTTCACAAAAAATTCTATTAAAATTAGGCAGGCAGATATGGGCAGCTGAAATTGAAATATTTCATTCGCAATAGGTTAATCTACAACCTTTAATCGCTTTTAAGACGAAACAATGCGGAACATTTTACTATTTTACTTTAAAACGACCAATTTTTGTATAGGTTAGATTGAAAATCAAATACGCTATTCTTCTTCTAGTAATTTTTTGCATAATACAATACTATTTTATAAATAGTGATAATATTTTACTTACTTCAAGGAGTTGATTCGATTTTATATGAATGGAATTGATAATTCCAACAATTTAGGCTTTTAAAACGCCCACGTCTCCTTTTCTCTCTTCTGAACGTACTACTCACTGCTCGCAAGAACGCTACATTTCAATTAACCTAGCACTGCTCAAGTCGAGTTGGGGACCTATTATGAGTGAATTCGATTTCACTAGGGACTACTGTAGTTGATCCTAAGTCAAAAAATACCTATTAAAAACTTTCATTTTTTGGACTTTCGTCCGGGTTTTTTCGGTTTGGCCCCACTATGCGTCGTATATGTCATCTAGGAGTTGATCGGCTAATCTTGTGTAGCTATCCAATCCGGCTTCAATCATTCTCAGCATTTGATTTAAAGTGTTTGTGTAGTTTATTTATGGCTTATATTCGCTAATTTAATTGGCAGTCACTTTAGTAATGTTTAAATCAAGTTTAAACTGATTAAGCTGCCTTTCTTGATTTTCTTGTCTAGGATGTATCTTCTCGAGATCAACTCTCAAAAATGGGTTTGTTGCCTAATGAGGTGAAATAAATTCTTTTGCGCATGATGCACCTCCTTGCCTTTTGCGTCTAATAGTTGTTCATCATCATAGGTGGCAAGTCCTGTAACAGGTTTCATTATTCCTGGCAGAAGTCCTAGCATCGTAGATGCTCTCCGCTGTCTAATGTTCGTCGGTAGGTTTTGTGGATAAAAGTTTTTGGTCCTACTTTCCAGTTTTTCCATCTCAAATCAAGAGTCTTTCAAACAATTTGCAGCAAAATATCATGTTTCCTAGTAAATTAGTATTCGAAGATGTTAATGCAGTAGATATTTGTTTCTGTGTCCATGTGTCTTGGGGAAATTCTGATATTTTTGAACGTGCATGAAAACAGTGAGTCTCCAGACACTAACACTCCTTCGCATGAGTCGCTTACTCTCTTCGTGCAGTCCAAAGACACGTACGAAACATTTTAGGTCAATTGAACAATTTCGCTTCTATTTTATTCCCTATGAACAAAGCTTGCGTTTGGATACTCTTTAATTTACTGAATTCAAAATTTATGCATTGCAATTTATTTACACCTTTAATTAAATTACATTTGATTACAGTATAGAATTTATTTAAGGGTAGAATCAGTAAATACACATGAAAGGATGCATCGCCATGTAGTGTTTTGGTATTTTCACCGCCCTTATTTTTTTGTTACTATGGCCAAGATTTTAATCCCCACCATAGAATTATTTCGAAATGAATGTTTCTGTATTTCTTTAATAGAGCGTTATTCAAAATAACTATCGAAGTTATTTTGTAGTGAACTTTATTACCCCCTGAATAAAATGGAAAACATTTTTAAGAAAAAAAGAAACATTTGAGGAGTGCACCACCCCCGAATTATTTTGGAACAAGATAATCCTTGGATAATCCTGGACTTTATTCAATTTATTCAAATCGATTATTTTTGCAATTTTTTGCTTCTTTTCAAGCTTGAGTTTTAATTCCTGTATTTACCTTATTTCACAAAATACTCTATGGTTGGCCTAACTTTTTGTGGATTCCTAATCATAATTGCTGTCGGCATGCTTCATAAATCGCGAGTTATCTTCGGTTTGTAGAATTACATTATGATTATGTATGGACCATGACTGCGCGAATCGAATTTTTCATCGCGTGCATCCTTCACCACGTATACTAGATCATTCACTTTCGCGTTTAGCGGCCTAGCCCTTTGATCATACGTAGTACTTCTTTTATCTTTCCTTTGCATCAATTAGATTCTGTGCGGCGATTTTTTAAATCTCGTTTAATTGGACGATTAGGTCACGCGAGTAGGTGCAATAGGTTTCCAGGTGGTCTCTAGATGGAAACGAGGTGAGTACCTGTGCGGTTCCTCCGAAAACTAATTCGAAGGGAGTAAACTCCGTCTTTTCATGAACCGACGTGTTGTACGCAATCATGGCGAATGGGAGCAGTCTGTCCCAGTCATCACAATCGTTTCCGTAATGTTATATATAATTTGTTAAAACTATATGGCTGCTCTCCAGGGATGCATTCGTTTGAGGACGATACCCGGAAGTCGTAAACTGTTCTACGTTAAAAAGATTTTCCATTTTCCTCATCATTTCACTCACAAAGGCTTCTCCTCGATAACTCAGGATGCACTTTGGGGCACCGTAGTGAGAGAAGAGGTGAGTAGCAACGGAATGGGTACCGCTATGCAATACTTGTTGTAGTCTTCCTGCACAGTTAGTATATGCCCGTTCCAATTCAGGGTTGTGGTGAGTTTTCCTACAGTGTCAATTGATACTTTGTCAAATACGCCAAATGGTGTATCGGTGATCACCATTAGATCGTACATACGGGCTCTCATGAGTTTATTCTTCAGACAACTACGAACATTTCGTATGTAGTTGTATATTTGGTCCCGAAGGACGGGCCATGTGAATCGTTCTCGGACGGGCCTATACGTTTATGTCATGCTCATGTGTCGTCCTCCTAGACTCTCGTAACATTTCATCATTGTTTCTTGTCTTAAGTCCTCCGGGGGCTTTTTAATTCTACCGTGACAAAGAGTGATCTGGATATTACCAACCCAGAGAATAGAGGCAAAGGTGTCGCGCATTTTATCTTGGGACAGCGAACCAAGCAAGTCCCCTGATTTTGCCATATGGCATGTTTTCTGTTCTTTTTTTTATACGGTGGAGGGTGGGGGGAAGGTTCTCTAGACCAGCAATTACGTCCTTCTAGTCAAGTTCATCAAAATTTCTCATTTTTACACCTATATAAGTTTTTTTGTATCCACCGTTATAAGTAACTAGGACTTGTGCCTTCTGAGGTCGGCTTTCCCAGAGGTCTTATAGATCAAGAAGCTCGGTAGCCACCAGGAGCTTGGCGATCCAATTCATAGGTCAATGGCTTTTTCCATTTACGGTTTATGTTAGAATCTTCAGTTTTATGTAAGTAGATTTCTGAGGATCCTTCTTTTTCGTTCTGGGTTGTAGGTGGGTCTATTTGAGGTACCTCAATGTTCGGTTTTGAACCTGATGAGACCTATTTTGATACAGGGTCTTTCATCTGATGAGAATTAATTTTTGCGGAAACGCCCGGGACACGCCCGCTATTTTGTCGCTTAGTTGCTACGACCTTTATACAGCCTAAGTTTGTTGGACCTCTGGTTAACATGGTTTATTAAAGTCGCTGGCCTTCTGCATTGTTTTTCTATGTTCTTCAAAGCCTTTAGGATGCTGTTCACTCTGAGCGTAAATCCGCCATTATAAAATTCTCTGCAGGGATCTTGCTTTTTCAATTCTTCTAAAAGTTCATCATTTTTACCTTTACAGACATGTGAGCAAGGAATCTGAATCACGGAATCAATACCTCCAGTAATCCTGAACTAAGATTGGTGCTCTGCAAGAGATTTGTTAAACTTTTTTATTGAACATAATTCCATGTTACCTCGTTGTGTTGAAAGCAATACCAGTCAATACGTATAAGGTATGAAAAGAAATTTCGGGATGTAAATATTCTTGATTTAACATAAAAATGTTGTTCCGGAATCAGACCGATTCTCTCATCAGATGATCTATTATGAAATACGAATAATTAGAAACATATTAGGTAAGAAAATATATAACACATAATGGTAAAATGAATAGGATAGTAAATTATAAAACCTTTAACATTTGGCAGATAGTTAGTTAGTATTTAGGAACCATAAACGGATAGATGAAATCGGAATTTTTTTCATAAATCGTATTAAAACAGTTATTCTCAATATAACTAGAATGCTCATTTTTTAATTAATCAGGACCAGTAATATATAAA
The DNA here is from genome assembly GCA_932074435.1 of Andricus kollari. Taxonomy (NCBI): domain Eukaryota; kingdom Metazoa; phylum Arthropoda; class Insecta; order Hymenoptera; family Cynipidae; genus Andricus; species Andricus kollari. The sequence goes on along the minus strand of CAKNWW010348821.1, from coordinate 5,765 downwards.
TTATGTGAAAATGAAAGTTAATACGCATTTATGAGAATGGATTTCTGCGCCTGTGGCCCTCTCAGCGGCTACCATAGCCACTTTGATTTCTGGCGCGTTGATTGTTTGGTGTCCTGTAACTGCTTGCGAGACGTTTAAGAAATGGTTTTTGCCAAACCATACGCCAATTTCAGCTCAAGAGTTGCCCTTTGAATCACGAACCCTTGCCCGTCGATGTATACATCAACATATGGATCGCATAAAGGAGGTACCCTTTGGGGGTAAACGCGAGGGTGCACTTCTAGGTGGGCCATTGCCTTTGGAGTTTGATTGCGCAGGGCCTACGTCTGGCAGGACGCTGTGACTCTTTCTGAAGACGGGGCAAAAGAATCTTCATTATCCCCTTCTTCAGATGATGATTCCGATAAAGAGGATTCTTCACTGGGGGAGGGCGTTTTTGGTGATTTCGAGTCTAGGGTTGCGATTTCGTAGCCTTGATGTAATTGTGCTTCCGTCCATGTTAGGTTCCTTCAAACCGCTCGGAAGTCGGAAACTGTTGGTCAGGTTTAGAACTGGCCTTGCCTTTCTCGGATTTAGCTGATGTCCTGCTTGGGACTTGGTACTTTTGTCCGGCTTCTTGGTAGTTGGGTTCGCATGTGGCTTGGGCATAGTAGTCGGTTTCGTTTTACTAGGTTTGAACTGGTTAGACCTCACGATGTTTGCACTTTTCTGAACTGCCCCAAGGGGCTGTGAGTCCTTCCGCACGGTGGGGGTGGGGGGGTCTGGGAATGGATTCTAAGTACATCACCGTTGAATTGCTCATTCAGTTCTGTATTTTGAAACAGGGCCTCGACCTAGCGATTTAATTTACCTATATTGTATTCGAAAATAAAATCATAGTTTTTCAATTTATCCGCCACTGAAGAAGTCTGCTGCCTGGGTCCTCAACATAGAGCATGCGATGAATGGACTGATGACCACATGCTTACGTGAATTTCTTTACGTAAAGGCAGCGCCGGAAATGTTGAACTTCATATAGTACCGAAAGGCTTCCTCCTGATCGTATGTAGCTTATTTCGCAAGCTTTCATCACCTTAGAACAATAGGCGATAGGCATGTTCAACCCGTCCTTTTCTTGTGATGATTTCATGGAAAGTTTAATGCTGCTCTTTTTCCCATCTCCATTCAATATTTTTTTTGATGAGTTCATTCAAAGTCTTGAATAACTTGGCGTAGTCTTGAATGAATCGCCTATAATAATCAGATAGTCCTAAGTATTGACAGACGGCTCTTATTTTGCAGGTGTGCTTGCCATAAGCACGTGAAAAGGCGTTTCGCCATCGTGTGGTGTTTCCCAAGCGTTTCTGAAACCAGAACTACGTCGTCAAGATTTATGTCTAGTGTTTCTGTAATATTTGGCATGGGGTATACGTCCCCTATGACTGTTTGGTCGAGTGCCCTATAATCGATGAAAACCCGGTATTATTTTTGTCCTGAAGCATGCGGTTTCTTAGGAATTCTCGTTAGTTGTGAATTATATATCCGTTGATATCTTTTTCGCTGTATACCTATATTTGCAGTCATGGTTATTCGGTGTTGAACCAAGTCGGTTGCTGTTAGTTTCTCCACATTCAAATGGATTATAACCTTAAATTCGTTTTTCCATTGGGCCACGTATTTTTTTTCTTCAGGATTTGAATGAGAGAGATAGAAACTGTTGAACACGCACTCCGCGCGCGTTTGCTCCTTCTTAGCTACATCTTCATCCGATTTCTTTGGCTCTGAATTGGGAAATCGTTCCCCTTGAATATTATAGTATTCAAAGGGGATGATTCCTTGAGGGTGAAGAGCTAACTCGGCTACCTCTTCAGTAGTGTTGATTACTAATACATAACACTTCCCATTTTTCTTTGTGACTGCAGCTTCACCAAAATATATTCCGTTCACGGGCTTGATACGGCGTAGGTACCACACTCGCACTTCGGGATTTGATACATCTAGCGCTATTGCTTGACGAGTTCGTAGTTAAATCCTTAATATGCGAACAAACGGTTTAATTTCCGATTTTAATTTTCTGTTGAGTTCACCCTTCTCAGTTCGTGAACGCTCCTGAGGCTTGGAGCTCGCGTCCTTTTTCGTTGTTCAGAATCCGCATACGTCATGTATGGGTAATATGGATGTGAAAAATGATACTCTGGGTATGGGAATGCGTGTAGGGATATCCAAGATGGTATCCAGGGATTTACTAGAACATTAGCGAAGGGAATACCGAATTTAACATCGCATTATTCACACCAGGTACTTTGAGAATACGTGTCTGCTCGGGGTGGAAAGACTTTTCCTTATTGTGAAACCATGGGCTAGGAGGTCCGGTTCCTTTCGCCTTATCCGTTTCACTTATCACATACTAGGAGGGTTTTTGTGTCACCCTATAGGTCGGGACCGATATCTTTGAAGTGGAGATATACTTCGTCACTTCTTCGACATGTTAAGCATACTCGTATGCTTCCGCTAAGTCCTTTATATGACTCGTATCCACGTGAGTCACCATTACGTCCAGAAGTCCGCGAATGAAAGCCGTCAACGTTATATCCTTAACTGGCTTAATCATTAGTTCGCTTTTCTCAAATAGCACGGAATTGTGTGTGCCTTTAAAGTATTCGTCCTTGTATTTTTCTGGCAAAGCATGCGTTGCCCTGCTCAACAGCCCCTGCGTTCTATCATACCAATCACTAATCGTTTCTTTCTTTGTTTTCGTAAATTGTATGATTCCCTGAAAATGCCATTGAAATCTCTTTGCAGGTGGAAAATGTTTCTTTAAATGTTTAACTAATTCGTCTACAGTATTCAATTACTTACCCCTTATACTATCCTTCGCGAGTCCTGTTAGTTTATTGGGCACTACCTTGATAAGAGGAGCTCGATTATCTGACGGTATGTAGACAGCTCCATTAACTATGTCTTGCAAGAACTCTTACAAGGGGATGTTATTTCCGCCAAATGAGGGATGTGATCTGTAGCTTGTTGTAGCGTGATTTTTTTGAGAAATGACAAACTTCCTCGCCTTGCACCGAGGGTCAACGGTGTGCCATCCGGGTTAATGTTAAGATCGAAACCGAGTATATTGGTTCTGTTGCCCTCTGTGTTTTCGTCCGAATTTGTCAGTTTGATTTTATAGTGTTGATACCTTCATTTAATAATCAATATTCCGATTCACAGAATTTTATACTTTTATTTCCTGAATAATTTAAATCTTTATTTTGCTTAAGATTTAAATGTTTAGTAGTCACGTAGCAGATTCGAGAAATCCGAACACGAATACGAATATTTAACCAAATTCTTCAAGTTGAAACTAAACCGTAGTTTTTGGCATAACCCCCTCATCCTTAAAATAAGTAATGTATAGTTTGTGCATGATTCTATGTTCAATTTTAATTTGGGTGCATTGAAAAAATGTATATTTATGAAAAATCTTTTAAGGTGATGCTTAAACATATATTTAAAAAAAGTTGAGAAAATAAGGTTTCTGTTGTTCAATGACAAATATTGTATTTTACTATTCTTCCATTCCTTTAATGTTTAAACATAGAAGCTTCTTTTGTGATAGATATCATTCACAGATCTTAATTTAAAATTATTGCATTATGATATTCTAAATATTTGTCATCCTATGTAGAAGAAAAGGACATTTTTTGCAAAACCTGTAAATTCCTACAGATTCCTTTAGTTGTTCTTTTTTATAGATTCTTGCAGAAAAGCTAAACTACCATGAAATACAATAGTATACAAAAAAAGTACAAAATTCGTCCGAATAATAGATCAATGTTGTAGTGGAGAGTGAGGCTAAGCCGACAGTGGGGCCAATCCGACACTTATTTTTTTTAAATGAAAATTATAAACCGTGTGATCTTGTTTTTTTTTTCAAATAAAGATGGGCCCTAATGCCCTACATTTATCGATAGACTTTCGTGACATTCTGCATGAAATGGCATATTTTAGGAAATAACAAATGTTTTTGCAGGTCAAAAGTTTTTTCCGACGCTTGTGGAAAATTGCGTTTTTCTTTTATATATCATCGTCTACTAAAAATAAAGCCATCTTATTTTAAAATTTAGATCATCTTACGTAAAAGAAGTTCCTAGACATGAATTTGTTGTTCAAATTTGATTTGCCGACGATTTTCAATGTTTTTCGGATACCCATACACAAAATTGACGCGTGGGGCTATGACGACCCCGAGTACGTCATCGCGCGAACAGGATACAGACGGATACATAGACATACATGCAGAAAACTTTGTAAAAATCGCTTTTTTTCTCAGGAGTCTCAAGGCGTGAAGATTTGATGAACACCGACGAAGTCCAAATTTACATAAAACTAATACCTTCTCATTGTAGGATGATGATGTAAAAAAAATGTTGTTTGACAACGCATTATATATTATTGGATCGAGAATATAGTTGGCTACAAAAATAAAATTAAAAAAATGTGTCCTTTTCTTTCTTCAAACATTATAGTCAAGTGTCGATTTAACCCCAGGGGCTGTCGGCTTGGCCCCACGATTTTACGCTCGACAGATTTTCAGTCAGTTCACTTTTTTTCTGATCATTGATAAACAAAGCATTGTAGTTCAATATCATGAGTAACGTTTTATAGGACCATTTCGCTGGCCCAACCACCCACGCGAATTCAACTTTTTTTGTGCTAAATATTTAGTGCAGAATTTGTTCAAATTCGTACAACCAAAATTAGAATTTGTGCAACACCGAAAGTACCTGATAACTCAAAAAAACACTGGCCGGGCCAGCGAAACGTTTCGCTGGCCCCGACATGATCCAAAATCAACTTTTTAGGGGCTTATTATTTTTGTCTCAATATGTTCAAGTTTGTGCAACCAACTTGAACCCCTGAAAACTACCCCCTATTCAGAAAACACATTATGGCTGGGCTAGCGAATCGTTTCGCTGGCCATCACATGATCCAAAATCAATTTTATATGGGCTTATTATTTTCGCCTTAATTTGTTCAAAATTGTGCAACCAACTTCATCCCCTGAAAACTACCCTCTTTGGCACAAAAAAAGTTGAATTTGCGTGGGTGGTTGGGCCAGCTAAATGGTCCTACATTTTGTAGCCAACTAAATTCTCGATCCAACCATACCTAATACGTTGACAACCAATTTCTTTTAAAATAAAAAATCGACTTTAAACAAAATTGTCCGCTTCGCCCCACTCTCCCCTACATTCGAGTAATTTTGTCTCTAATGTCTTGAATTTATTTGTAGGTTTCTGTATAAAAGGTATAGATTATTGTACCATTTTTGTAATAATTTTTCATCAGGGTTTGTTTTTATGCAAAATCATGTATTACACAGACCCACAAAAAAAAAGTTCTGTGCACGAGACCAGACCACCATATCATATGTTTTTAGGGTCGCTGAGTTCGAATCCGGGGTCCATTTTTCTCCATCAGGTCAGGGTCAAGGTGACTTTGTCATTGAAAGGTAAAATCAAGATTATTCTACGACTGTGGGCCAAGATGCCGTTTCTGTATGTTTTTGCGGTCCCTGAGTCCGAATTCAAGGTCCGTTTTTCTCGGTCAGGTCAGGGTGAAGGTCATTTCAAGGTTAAATAAAGGAAAAACCATGTAGGTATCCATTTTTTAATTTCGTTATGAATCTCATGTCCAAAAGAGCTTTTGTAAATATTGTTAATTTTATCGGATATTTGTGTTCGGTCAGCTGATAGGTGACACTGAGCACATACGTAACAAAATGCATCAACATT